>ML412332.1:0-108241 GCA_005239525.1 Nicotiana knightiana | reverse complement strand
GTGTGGGGGGGGGGGGGGGGAGTTGGGAGTGTTTTGGGGCGGTCGTTTGAGGGGAAATGGGTTAGGATTTCAGGAGTTGGAGTAATTAAAAGTGAGGGAGAGGTTGTGGGCCCTATAAAACATCTATTAACCCCAAATCAATTTCTGTCATTAAATAAATTATAAGCTCTCGAACCACAAAGTAATATCAAGTGTAATCAGGTTCCGAGTATTATCACGCACGATTTATGCCGAGGTCGTAAGGTCCGATCCAAAAATATACTATGTGCACTGCCAAGGGTCGAACATCACAAACCATATATGCATCTATTATACTATCGAGCCGAACGACCCGCTCCCATGAGAATAGAGAAGTTTACCTCGCTTGCGGAAGTACTTGCGACGCGAGAGGACATGGATTTCTCAGAGATATTAAATATTCATCAATCCTTCCCCAAAATAAGAATTCTAATTTAGAAGTTTTCAACTTTAAAATATTTAGTCTCAACCCTATTCAAGATAATTAGTATACATAACAAATATGACAGTACAATTAAAGCATGATGTAAATCTAAGACTACCCGGACATGTCATGTAGTATAGCTATGCACGGACTCTCATAACCAAGTGCGTATGTATCTCCCCACAAAACTAACTCACAAAAAAATACACATAAGGAGATGAGTTCCCTCTTACAAGGTTAGGCAAGAGACTTACCTCGTTATCAAGCTCACTTCCGACCCACAAATTCGTTATAAAGCTTCAACTCGGTGCCGAACAATCTGAAACTAGTCAAATGTTATATATATTAGTCAGTACACGTTCAAAAGTTCAAAATTTAACTATTAGAGTAATTACCCAATCCAAATTGGAAGATTCCTACAATTCACTCCCGGGATCACGTGCCCAGATTCTGAAAGTTTTCTAAGATAATTGTTACCCATAACCCCACTTACTCAAGTATATAATTTTCACCCAATTCTATACTTTTTTTTGTGGTTAAATCCATTTTTATCAAAACCTAGGTTTTTCAACTAAACCCACGATTTTCACAATTTTTTATGTTAAAATCTACCCAATCTATGTATTTAACTTACATTGGGTAGGAATTACTTACCTTTAATATCTAGGTGGAAATCCCTCTCTAAGAAGCTCCAAAAATCATCCAAGAAGTGAAATAAATGATCCAAAACGGCCTAAGTCCCATATTAATGGACCTCATTGCCTCTCAGCGACTTCCGCTTCTGCGGAGAATTGGCCGCATCTGCGGCGTGACACCTACGAAAAATCCATCGCAGGTGCAGCCGTAGCCCAAGACGCGTGATTTCGCTTTTGTCGACGAGCTTCCAGTTCTGCGGAAAGCGGAGCGCACCTGCCGTCCAGGCCAAGCCGGCCTCTATACGCATCTGCACACTCCTTCATCGCAGAAGCGATTTCGCTTCTGCGGAGCTCACCGACCCCTCCTATTTCCACTTGTGCGAGCTGTGCGACGCATTTGCAGTGCCGCTTCTGCATCCATTCCACCGCAGGTGCGAACGCACCAGATGACATGCACCAACAACCCTTCTCCAAAGAGCAAACAAGCTCTGTCAACCCTCCGAATCCTATACAGGGACACCGAGGCCTCGACCAAACATGCCAATAGGTTCGTAAACATAAAACGGACTCGATCGCACCCTTGAAATACAGAAAACAACATTAAAACTAAGAATCACAACCCAAAACCAAATAGAATCAACTTATGAACTTCAAGTTCTTCCAACTTACTCTGAACGCCTCGAATCATACTTAAACTACTCGGAATGACACCAAATTTTGCGTGTAAGTATTAAATCACCATACAGATCTATTCCTAGGCTTGGAATTCCAAGCGGACCTCAATTACACCAAAACCCACTTCAAACCAATTTAAAGAACTTTAAAATCTTCAATAACCTAACTTTCAACTTTAGGCGTCGAAACACTCTTGGGTCATCCAAAATTCTATCCGAGCACACGCCCAAGTCCAAACTCATCATACAAACCTATTGGGACTGTCAAAATTTTGGGATCCGAGGTCGTTTACTACAAATGTTGATCCAAATCAAACTTAATCCTTTTAAGCCAATAACAAGGAACTAAGTGTTCCGATTTTAACCCAAATTCGTCCAAACCCGAACTAACCATTTCCACAAGTCATGAAGCAATAATAGAACATGAATGGGTCTTGTTTAGGGGAACGGGGATCTAGAAAGCAAAATGACCAGTCGGGTCGTTACACAGTATGATGGGATCGGGCCGTACACCTTGACATTTTTATAAATACTCTTTGTAATCGTGCGTAATATTTGATATGAAGCCAGTGTATTTGTGAGTTTTTCCTGATTTGAATTGTGACGACCTATCTGGAGAGGTCCATTATATATATACTCCGGTTGAGGAGGTAACTGCTAATTGAGAGCTTGAATTTGTTGTTGAGAGGAGGATTGTACCACGTATTTATACTTGTTAATTTCGTTTATTTAATCTGCCTCACATCTGTTTACTTCCTACTGTACATGATTTATTAGACCACTAGTAAGTATCGATATCGGCCCCTCGTCACTACTTCTCCGAGGTGGGGCTAGATACTTACTGGGTACGCATTGATTTTCGTACTCATGTTGCACTTGCTGCACTTATTGTGTAGATACATATATCTCTGGTGCTCTTTTGGGCGCAAAGACGCAGTTATTGCAGGGACTTTACCGTGGGCTGCATTCCAATGTTACGATCCGCAGCATGCAGAGTCTCCATTAGAGTTATTTATATTCTCATGTTTAACTTGTATTCCAGACAGATGTTGTATTATTTTATATTTCCTAGTTGATGCTCATGCACTTGTGACACCGGGTTTTGGAGGCTTCTACTGGATGCTTGGTATGGTAGTTCATGTACTTATTATCATTTTACCCTGTAAATTCTATTCTATACTATTTAATCAATGGAAATTACGATTTCAAAGTAATAAAATGGGTATGTAAGTTGATTAATCACCGTTGTCTTGCCTGACAACGGTGTTAGGTGCCATCACGACTTATATTGGACTTTGGATCGTGAAATTATAACAAGCTATATATGTTAAAGTAGTACAATGAAGTGTGTATGTGTGTATATATAGATAGGTATAGGTATATCCGCATCTAAGAAAGGGAAGCGCTAGGGCTACAGGGTCAGTTTTATTTTTAGATAGACTTGTGAAGAAACAATAATCTAATTAGTATATATAATTGATCATCATAAAATATATCTATTTGCAAATTTATTCATCGACTTATAACTTACTTAGATGCATCAAAGAATATTAAAGACAAAACGTCTCGATCTATATCGATTAATCTATGTCAAGCATTATTAGTTATAAATAAATAAAATATAGAACAATACTAAACTTCTTTGACATGTATATATGTATCATAAATTAAATAAATGAAAGAAGATATTAGCAATAGGTAAACGAGTTAATATAACAATCGACTAAATATATTTAAAATAGAATAATATTGGTTTACCAATTCATCAAATCAAGTTTTCGTGCGTAGTAATGTATGTGATTGATCATCAATTACAATATAACGTGTGTGTGTGTGTGAATGACTCCTATACTTAATTATAATTTAGAAAATTAACTTAGATAGAAATACAAAAAGTAAAACACCTTGACCAATATTTATTAATCAATGTGATTTGTAATTAGTTATAAAACGAATGAATATATAAGATGAAACATGGAATTTGAATAAAATAAATGTCTCATATATATAACTTTATTTGTTTATTATGATATATATATATATATATATATATATATATATATATGTGTGTGTGTGTGGGGGGGGGGTGTGCGTGTGTGTGTGAATAAAATATATGCTTATAGTTTATTAAAAGTAATTAGTTAATATAATTATTTATAAAGATTACTATTATAATTTATAACTATTTACTGGTAAACATATATTTGAATAAAATATATGCTTATAGTTTATAATTATTTTTTAAAATTTTATAATTTTTTAAGAAATAATAACACAAAAATATTAATTTAGGTTTTTTTTAAAGATAACCGACCGAAGTCGGCCGGTTAACTATGGTCAAACACAGTCAATGGTCACTTAACTATACCTACCGAAGTCGGTCGGTATCTCTTAATTTCAGATTTGAAATACGGGTTTCTCCCTCATTTCTCTTCTTCTCCACCCCAAATTTTCTAACTCTTGTCTCTTCTCCCTCACATCCACAGCCCCCTTCTCCCACTCCTTCTCTTTCTCCGAGCCACCCCAAATTTCCACTGCCCCCGCCACCATCGCTACCGTTGCTATTGTGTCACGACCCCAAATCTACGCCAGTCGTGATGGCGCCTATCGTGGAACTAGTCCAGCCAAAACTACACTCAAATCATAATAAGCTTCCATTTACATCTTTACTATACTGATAACCCATGAAGATTTCCTTTAAACATTTATAAAACAGTTAAAGCTATACTGAATATTAAATACAATCCCGAGATCCCGGAGTCACTATTCATGAGCATCTACATAGAAATATACAACTCAAAAGAAAATAATTTCTATAATAGTAAGCAGGAGAGAGAGCAGGACTGCGGACGCATGCAACTACCTCGCAAATCTCCGAGAAATCTCTGGAACGGATACACAGCTCACCCTGCCCTAACACCTGGATCTGCACACAAGGTGAAAGGAGTATTTTGAGTACACCAACTCAGTAGTAATAAAAATAAATCAGGTCTGAGCAGCAAAAGACACATAAAATCAATTCATCAATTCACAATAAGCACATCCTTTCTTTCCAACAATGTATACGTTAAATCGTCACGCTTAAAAGCCGATTTCAGTAAAATCATTTGGAAATATACTTGCCAATAGTTTCAACATAAATTTCTTGAAGTTTTTAGTGTAAAAATGCTGAAAATCATAAAAAGGCCCCTCGGGCAAAATATATTTCATAAGCTCAGAGTGAAAGCGGTAAAATCATAAGTAGCCCCTTGGAAAAAAAAACATGTATCATAATCAGCCCCTCGGGCATACCTCACAGGCACTCATAATCAGCCCCTCGGGTATACCTCACAGACACTCATAATCAGCCCCTCGGGCATACCTCACAGTCACTCATGCCTCCCAATCACTCGTCACTCGGCACTCGACACTCGGCACTCGCACTCGGTGCGCTCACTAGGGGTGTGTGTAGACTCTGGAGGGGCTCCTTCAGCCCAAGCTCTAATATCAAGCCACCTCTTGGCGTATCATAATCTCACAAATCAGGCCCTCGGCCTCACTCAGTCAGAACCTCTCAAAAGTCCCTCGGGCGTATCAGTAAAACGGGGTACTCGACCAAAAACATCATTTTATTAAAATCTCAAAGTAGTGTAAATCAAGCTGAGTTTCGAAAACAGTAAGTACAATGTGACTGAGTGAAATCATCAATAAACAGTGAGGAAATAACAGTAAAAAGCCCCCAAGGGGTCTAAACAAGTCGGCACGAGGCCCCAAACATGGCTTATAGCCCAAATATTTCAATAATCTTTAGAACACAATTTAACATATGATTTAGAGTAAAATACGCAACTCAATAGTTGTCGCGGAGAGGACCAAGTCCAATCCAAAAATCAGTGCGCGCCACATACTCGTCATCCGACATGTGCGCCATTCTAAAAACAGTGAGAAATATAAAGTCCGGGGTTTCATACTCTCAGGACAAGATTTATAACCATTACTTACCTCTACCTGACCACAATACTAGTCCGCTATGCTCTTGCCCCTCAAATTGGCTCCCGATTGCTCCGAATCTAACCAAAACCAGTTTAACATCATTAATATATACTAAAGGAACTCAACCCAATCAAAAACTATCAGTTTATACAAAAATCTCGAAATTCGGCCAAATCCGAGCCTCGGTCCCTTGACTCGGAATCCGATAAAATTTACATCACAAGAACCGTTATCCTCCCACGAGCCCGTACATACCAAGAACATCAAAATCGGACCATAATTGCCCACTAAAATTGCCAAAAGAAATTTCCAAGTCTTTCCTCCCATTTTTCCAAACTTTTTCTACTTTAGTCCTTCAAATTACAAGCCTAATCCGAACAAAATAACATAGAAACGACTTTAATAATCCGGGAACTTACCTCCACTGAAGACCCACAAATTCTCTCTTCAAATTGCCCTCAATTAAGCTCCAACCGCATGCAACAATGGTAGAATGACTAAATTTTCACGGAGGTTTCTTTAATACTGTTCTGCACAGCAAATCCGCACCTGCGGTCCCAGGTGCGCACCTGCGAAAACCCACTAACGGACCAAATTCTCGCACCTGCGATCTTTTCTCCGCACCTGCGGCTTCGCAGGTGCGGCCACCTCTTCGCACCTGCGGTCTCCTCCTGCCTAGCCTCCCTTCGCACTTGCGCATGGACTTCCGCACCTGCAGCGTCACACCTGCGGCTACCCATCCGCAGGTGCGGCCAACACCAGAAACTTACACCAGCAGCCATTTGTTACAATTTCCCAAGTTCAAAACTCCGCCAACCATCCGAAATCAATCTCGAGCCCCTCGGGGACCCAACCATACATACCAACACACCCCATAGCATCATTCAAACTTAGTCGAGCCTTCGAAACACCGAAAACAACACGAAAACACCAAAATTACATCAAATTTAAACCTATGAACTTTGAAACTTCTAAATTTCACTAACGATGCCGAAACCAACCAAAACACCTCTGATTGACCTAAAATTTTGCACACATATCCAAAATGACATTACGGATCTGTTCCAACTTTCGGAATTCCATTCCGACCCCGATAGCCTATTTTTCACTGCCGACGGGAAATCTCCAAAATCTAACTTTCGCCAATTCAAGCCTAATTCTACACGAGACATCAAAATTTCATTTCGAACACACTCCTAAGTCCCGAATCACCTAGCAAAGATATCCGAGCCATAAAATCCGCATTCCGAGGTCGTTCACCAATAAGTCGACTCTCAGTTGACTTTCTCAACTATTAGGCTACCTTGAGAGACTAAATGCCTCAATTCTCACCATGACCACTCTGAACCCGAACCAACCGACCCAACACACATAAATAAAACTGAACCACATAAAATGAAGCAGAAATGAGGAAAACGAGGCTAAACTCTCAGAACGACCGGCCGGGTCATTACATATTTGCCGCCACTGCCCCTCCTCTTCCACGTCCTAAAAATTGCAGATTTCAATTTGAACTTATATTGTTGTACAATTTTAATATTTTATTAATTAGTTATGAATTATTTAATTATTATTTAAATTGATTGTTTAACTTTGAATTTTATTGAAATCTAGGGTTTGGGTCTTGTTAAAATTGAATTGAGTTGAATTAATCACTTAGGGTGTAAATTGAATGTTTAAGTTGTATTGACTTGAGTAGTTTAGTTAGGAATTGAATGTTTAATTTTGAATTGAGTTTTTAGGGTTTTGTTCTTGTGAATTGAACTTTTAGGGTATGCATTGAATTGATTTAGGGTATGTGTTGAACTTTTTAGATATGAATTAAATTGATATAGGGGTAAGTGTTGAGCTTTTTGGATAGAGCTTATGTTTTATGAGTTTAATTGAATTTTTTATGGTATAAATTAAATTTTTTAGGGTATTAGTTGAACTTTTAGGATATGAATTGAACTTTTAGGGGTAATGCGTGATTTTTCCGATATGAATTGAACTTTTAGGGATAAATGCTGAACTTTTTGAGTGTGAAGTGAACTTATAGTTTATGTTAATTGAATGAAGTAAAACTTTCTTAATTAACTAAAAATAACTTAATTAATTTATACTTTTAAAATAAATTAAGTAGTTATAACACTTATGAAAATATCTCAATTTACTTTTGTTTTATTTGTATAGATGGAACATCGTACTTGGATGTAAAATAGGAATTATCCTATTCGGCGGGGATTGAGAGAGGATTTTGTAGAAGGGCTTGATGACTTTATTACACATACAATTTCACTTTCATCAAAAAAAATTGGAGGAGTAATTAGGTGTCCTTATGTTAAGTGCGATTGTGTGAAGTTTAAAAAATCGGAGGAAGTGAAGCTTCATCTTTATAGTAAGGGGTTTATAGAGAATTACTTTGTGTGGACTAATCATGGAGAGATCGATGGTAGCTGTAGAATATTTTATAACATGGTTGTTGGTAAACGTAGTAGGTCGGTGGAGAATATGAATCAAGATTTTAGAATTCATAATATGGTTGCGGATGCTTTTGAGATGCACTCCGGGGTTGAGCCCAATGAAAATGTTGAACAAACACCTAATGATGATGAAAAACGTTCTTATAAAAAGTTAGAGGAAGCTAGTCGTCCACTACGTGAAGGAAGTCTGCACTCTGAGTTATCTATTGCGGTTAGATTACTAAGTATCAAATATGATTGGGATATTTCTCAAGCGGCCATGGACTCTTTCATTTGCCTTATGAGTGAACGAGTTGACTCAAATATCAACTTACCTGGTGATTTCTATAAGGAAAAGAGATTGGTTTCTAAGTTAGGACTTTCTTCGATGAGAGTTGATTGTTGTGAAGATGGTTGCATGTTATATTATAAAAATGATGCAAATTTAGAAAGTTGTAAATTCTGTGAAAAGCCCCGTTTCTAGAGGCTTTCCAGCGGGAATATGGTGGCTGTGAAGGTGATGCATTATTTTCCTCTTACACCTAGGTTAAATAGGTTACATGCGTAGATGAGCTCTGCTCCTCATATGAGATAGCAATTTGTAAATAGAAGACCACCTGGTATTATGTGTCATCCTTCAAATGGAGAAGCTTGAAAGCACTTTGATAGGACATATCCAAATTATGCTAGTGAACCAAGGAACATTCGGTTAGGTTTGTGTGCGGAAGGATTCACGCTTTTTTCTATATTTTCGACACCATGTTCATGCTGGCCTGTCTTTCTTACACCTTATAATCTACCATCTGAGTTGTGTATGACTAGTCCATATATATTTTTAAATTATACTATTCCCGGTCCACGTAATCCGAAACGTTTAACACTATGCAGGTAAAATAATCCAAATATTGGTGTAAATCAATTTATGAAAGATATATCTTTGGGGCCTGGGCTTTAGGTCACAACAATGTCTAAGTACGTAGTGAATGGTTATAAGTTTCATATATAGGATTATTCTAAGAATAAAAATACCAACAATAGTAGGGTGTGGGTTCAAGGTGGTAATGTCAACCAAATTGGAGATATTGATTATTATGGCGTGGTCAAAGAAATATTACAACTAGAATATATAGGTTGGCCATATAAGACATTGATACTCTTTAGATGCAAGTGGTTTGACCCATATCTAACAAGAGGTACAAAAGTACACCACCAATACAACATAATTGAGGTTAATCATACGAGGGAGTATGATCTCTATGATCCTTTCATAATTGCACAGAACGTTAGGCAAGTGCATTATGCTCCTTATCCATTGCGGTGGAATAAGTCTGATTGGTGGGTTGTAATCAAAACTAAGCCTGTAGGTAGGGTGGAAGTCGAGAATGTGTTAGATGTTGCATATCAAAATGATATCTCCAGTGTTCGCCAAATAGTGGACGATTAGTGGAACATCCTGAACGCATATTGGAAGAAGTTGATATAAATGAAGTATATGGAAAATGAGGATGAAGAATCAACTAATGAAATTGAAACAAGTGAGGACAAAGAATTCTTGGACGAGGAACAATACATCGACGAGGGTTAAGAAGTTGGTTTTTAAAGCACTCTCGTGTTATAACTAGTTTCTTATTTTGTCATTCTAAATATGTATTATATTATGCAGATGGTAGGCAAGGGTCAAGGTAACGATGACCATACTAGTTCTCGGGGTCGAGAAAAGGCTAGGAAGGGAAAGAGGAGGGTAGAATCTGGGGATAATACTACTCCATGATTTCCACCCTCTTCACAGATGCCTATGTCTTATCCTCCACCACACGGCTATACTGAGCTTCCACAACATCACTAGGACTATACTTTCATCCAGACACCGGGTCTTCTATCACAAGGCCATAGGACTATACGTCTGATTAACAGTCCAACTGCCTTACATCCACATGGATCGCAACCATCTACAGCCACGTGGATCGCATCCATCCATATCACAACCACATGGGTCACAACCATATATATCACATTCATATCGATTGCATCCAGCTATATCACAGTCACAGGGATAGCAACCATCTTCATCATTATCACGACCCAAAATCCAACTAGTCGTGATGACACCTAACCCAACTTGTGAGGTAAGCCAATTAACAACTATCAATGTTAATGAGATTTATTAAGACAAGTAAATGATAAAATAACCGAACCTTTATACATTTTCCAAGGAATGTTAGTATAAATCATAAGCTTCTAAGATTTAGAATTAACAAAGTTGGTATGAAATAAAGTACATCATCTATTTGAAATATACATGAACAGATTATACTAAGATCAAGAGGGAGCTATAAAAGGAACACAAGTACATCTTCAAATTCAGCTCCCGCCATACACAGCAACATCAACACTGTAACATTTGCATGCAAGGTGCAGAAGTGTAGTATGACTACAACTTACCCCATGTACTCAATAAGTAACAAACCTAACCTTAGGTTGAAAGTAGTAACGAGCCGGAACAAAGGTCGGAGTCCAACACCAATAGCCAGCAACAGTTCATAACAACATAATAAAAGTCATAAAAGAAGTAACTCAGAGATATAATGCTCATCTCATTCACAGTTCCGGAAAATAAGAATACTGTTCAAGTATATCTGTGAAAACCCAAATCTTTTACCGAAATCACCAAAATATGAGTAAGTTTGTAAAACTGTGATTTTTTCCCAAAAATTTCTATAAATAAATATTTAATTTTCAAATGGCATGAGGAAAATACATCTCTATGCCTACATGTCAATGTGCATGTGAAGTCATGAATGACGCAATACCGTACAACATGAGAAAAATGCATCTCTACGTCTATATGTCAAGTGTGCATATCGAATGCAATGCAACTCAGTGATAAAACCATATGCATACTCTCAGAGTACTCAATTACACTGTGTCACACTTCCCACTCATCATGCTCAATCACTCAACACACTCAGCCACTCAGCACTAAACAGGGCTCCAGCCCTCAACACTCTCAGTCACTCAACACTGTACAAGACAAATCCAGCTAGGGCAAATCCAGCCCAAATGAATTAATAAAAACTGCAATTACTATGGGTGTGCAAACTCCGGAGGGGTAAATCCTTCCCAAGCGATATAATAAGTCAATCATGGCATGAATCAACAAAGCTTATTGCATCGTGCAGTCCGATCCCATCATGAATAAATAATACATGGTAGATCAATCCCAAGAATAATAAATCTTGCTGTGACATGCAGTCGGTTTCCATCAATACCACTCACAATCCGTCCCTCAGGCCCCAACTCAGTCATCAATCTCGTCAGTCTCTCGGGATCATAATGTCATAAAAATGTAACGGCCCGGCCGGCCGTTTTGTGAATTAAAGTCCTCTTCGGTGACATAAAGTTTTGAACGGTTTCATATTATGTGTTATGACTTGCATGCATTGTCAAGTTCAGTTACCGGATGATTCAGAGTCAATTTGGAAGAAGGATTCTATTTTTGGAAGCTTAAGCCATAAGAGTTGACCGGAATTTAACTTTTATATAAACGCCTCTGAAATAGTGTTTTGATGATTCCAATAGATTCTTATGGTGACTTTGGACTTATGTGTGTGTCCGGATATAGATTTGGAGGTCTGTAGGATAACTTGAAGCATTTTGGCAAAAATGCAAAGTTGAAGTTTTAGAAGGTTAAAAGGTTTGATCGGGAGTTGACTTTGTTGATATGGGGCTCGGATTGCAATTATGAGAGTTGGATAAACTATGTTATGTAATTTGGGAATTGCATGCAAAATTTGACGCCATTCCGGGTTGATTTGATATGATTCAACACGAGTTTTAGAAGTTGGAAGATTTAAGTTCATAAGTTCGATTTGAGGTGTGATTCATAATTTTGATGTAATTTGATGTGATTTGAGTCCTCAAGTAGGTTTGTGTTGTGTTACAAGACTTGTTGGTATGTTTGGACGAGGTCTCGAGTGGCTTGGTGAGTTTCAGATAGGTTTAGGTTGTGTTGGGCGTGTTTTTGATGCTTCGTCATCGTTTCTTCAAGAATAAATGGTTCCACATTATGTTAACGAGACCAAATTCAGTTTTATGGAACCATTATATCCATATCATAATTATGGAGTCATAGCAAAAATAATCGTCGTATTTGGACATCATATGTGGGAGTTATGCTCATTTCCGTCTCAGGGAGACTGCTGGTTTCTGGTGTGGTCGCAATTGTGAACATTTCTATCACATTTGCGATGCCCATTTCGTAATTGCGAACTTTTTGTCGCAAATGCAACCTTTTCCAGCCTTGTCCTTGTTCACAATTGCGAAGGCTTCTTTAATTTTGCGAGGGTTACAATTACGAACCCTGGATCACAAATGCGACATCTGCAGCTTGTTTTCAACTGTGTAATTCGGGTTTTTGCTTCATTTTGTGATATTTTTAAATCCTAGTTCTGAGAGTGGGCAATTTTGAGAGAGGAATTTCATATACAATCGTTGGATAAGTGTCCTTGATCAATTTCTAAGTATACTTCATGATTTTATTTGAGTTTAACATCAAAATGGTGAGAATCAAAGTGAAAAATTGAGAAATTTGTAAGAATCTTAAAAAATGAATAATGAGGATTTTTGGAGGGCGATTCGTTATCGGAATATGATAATTTTGGTATGGTTGAACTCGTTTCGGAATGGGTGTTCGGGTTTTGTGAATTTTATTGGGTTTCAAGGTGCGGGCCCGGGAGTTGACTTTTGGGTCGACTTTTTAGTTTTTTAAAGATCGAAGCTTTATTATCCATAATTGATTTATATGAGTTTTATTTATGGTTTGAAGTTATTGGCTAGATTTGAGCCGCCAGGAGGTTGTTTCACTCGGAAGCTCATTTTAGAGTAACAATTTAGCTTTTTTGAGGTAAGTATCATGCCTAACTTTGTGTGGGGGAAAATACCCTGTTGGATTTAAGTCTTTGATGCTAATTGTGTCATGTGAAGTCCGTGTACGCAAGGTGACGAGCACGTGCTCAGGTTTATTTGTGGAAAATTGACCTTTTAGGGCTCTTAGGTTCTTATGTTCATTAGATAGGAAGTTGTTTTGATGTTAAGTTCCCCATTTACTAGTTTCACCTCTACGTGTCTTTATTGGAATTAATTGCTTCATGTTCCACTCTTATTGCCTATTTGACTCTTGTGTGCCTTAACTGAAGTTGTTGCCTCTTCGATTGCCATGCCATCCTTTCCTAATTGCTTATATTTATTTGAAATTAATATAATCTCCTTTGTAATTGTTTATCCTTAATTGAGGCCATGATTATCCTTTCCGTTGCTTATCCTTAATTGTAATTGGTGTGCCTTTTTCGTGAGTGCTAAATCCTATATGAAGTTGCTTATACTTTATCATAGTTGCCTTATCCTTATTTGGAATTATCGACTCGTGATATCTCCCTTGTGAGTTAATTTCTTCAGTTTCTTTGAGTTTTGTAATTTCTTAGTTGATTTATTTTCCGTACTCTTGTTTTATTTTCATTGTTGATCTTGCACTTGTTATTGTGATGCACGAGGTTTTTGCCGTGCAGTTGTTATTGTGATGCACAAGGTTTTCGCCGTGCGGATGTTATTGTGTTGCACGAGATTTCTGTCGTGCTATTGTTACTATTGATATTTGCACATGATGCGTGATAAGGCAGGCTATATATGTGGGTTGCCCATGTTGGGAGACAAGGTGGGAACATTATTATGCAAGTGTGGCGAGACAAGGTGGGCATTTACTTTATTATTGCGCACGTGGCGAGATAAGGTAGGCTATGTCGGGGATTGATTGTGATGACTTCTGATGGCCTGGGGGCATTGTTATCATTGTTATTTGTGTTGTGGTGTGCCTACCGTGTGTGAGTTATACGTGTTCATTTTGTGGTGATCGTTTCTTATGTGTCATTCATTATTTCAATTCTTATTAGTTGGCCTGAACTGTGATAGAACACTGGCACAAGTATATACATAGTTAATCACCCCTAACGATTCAAGAAAATGGATCCTGATGTTATTGATCATTTCTATACACCCTCGACTATTTTCCTCTACGTGAGAAGGGTTCTATTGGCATGTGTGTCGTCTGTGCAATTATTAGTTGTAATGAAGGCACAAGATGCCAAGTGTTTAAGGTTCACAGATTGGGACCCGTGAATTATGAATATTTTGAGGTTCGGTACATTGTAGAGATTATTGGATTAAACCTGATGTGAAAGTGATTATTTTCATTTAGTTTCTACCTGCCCTTCTTTCAATTGTATTCACCGGATTTAGACTGTGTTCATCTTACTCTACTGTGTATACTTGTTGTGTTCCACTGCTAATTGTTGTTTCTATTTCTTATTGCAAGTACCATATTATCGTTGTCATTATGCGTAGCTTTATAGAAATATAGTATTTTGTTAGTTCTACACTTATACTCGCTCAGGTTATTTATTCCAGTAGGTGTCTTGAATGTTCCTTGTCACTACTCCACCGAGGTTAGTTTGATACTTATTGGGTACCGCTGTGGTGTACTTATACTACGCTTCTGTACATTTTTGTGCAGATCCGGGTATTTCGGAGTCAGTCGATCATTAGCTAGCCGTACGGATTTTGCTGTAGAGACTCAAGGTAAACCTGTTGCTGGGTTCGCAGGCTTCAAAATCACCTCCTGATGCTGTGTTTATACTGTTTGTCCTTATTTCAAAATAGTTGTATTTTAGACCTCCTAGTAATTTAGTAGAATTTATGACTTGTACTACCGGTTTTGAGGATATAGAGATTTCTATTCCTTATTATCAGATGTTGGTTAAACACTATTATTATTTCAATGAATGTTAGGCTTACCTAGTTCCTAAGACTATGTGCCATCACGACCTCTTACGGAGGGAGATTTGGGCCGTGACAAAAAATCAGCCCAAAATGATGATATGATGTATCAATAAATAGCAACAAAGATTGATATATAATATGCAAATGAACGAGTATGACTGAGTATATAACTGCAATTTACGCAAATAACTCATAGCAGATATGACCTCAGTGGGTCTCGAAACAATAAGCATATAGCCTAAACATGGTTTCTAATATGGATTACAGCTCAACTACTCTAGCACGTAAATATTTCATGGATAAAAACAAGATTAGGTAACTACAGAGTACTACGAAATCAAGCGAGTCATAATTCACACGATGCATGCCCATACGCCCGTCACCTAGCATGTGTGTCACCCCAACATCAAACACATAACACGTATATTCAGGGGTTCATACCCTCAGCACCAAGTTTAGAAGTATTACTTACCTTGAACAAGCCAAATCCAATACTGATCAAGCCAAATGGTGCTCAAAAAATGCCATCCCGCGCGTAGCGACCACCAAACGGCTTGAAACTAGCCAAAAACAACTCAAGAACGTCAAATAATGCCTAAAGAAACAATTCAAATGATAAAGGTCGAATCTTTAATCAAAACTTGAAAGTCAACCAAAAAGTCAAACCGGGCCTGCACCTCGAAATCCGACAAAACTCACAAAATCCGACAACCCATTCAATTACGAGTCCAACCATACTAGTTTCACTCAAATCCAACTCCGAATCGACGTTCAAAACTAAAATATTCACTCAATGAAACTTTAGGCAAAAAATCCCAATTTCTCTTCTGAAATCATCAACCAAATGCCAAAATCGAGGATAGATTCATGAAATATAATAATAAGCGAGTCAAGAATGCTTATCCTAATTCATGTGGTGAAATTCTTCTCCCAATTTGCCCAAACCGAGCTCCATAATCCGAAAATGATGAAAGAAACCAAAGATCTCGAATTATAGGTTCTGCCCAGCGGTGCTCGCATTTTCGAACAAATTTTCGCTTCTGCGGACTCGCGCGTGCAACCAAGATCTCGCTCCTACGGAAGAGAACTACCAACCAGCCTATCGCACCTGGGGAAAATCTTCGCTTCTGCGCAAACGCATGTGTGAACAAACTTTACGCCTCATGCGCCGCATTTGCACCTTCACAGATGCGAAGAAAACTCCACATTTGCAGACTACTGCCCCCTGCACAGTCTCCACTTCTACGATTTCGTTGTCGTTTTTACTGCTCTGTACCTGCTCCCATGTCTCCTCAAGTGCGGTCACCTCAGATCCAGCAAAGGCCAGCCATTACACATGAATGAAAGTTGATCTAAAACATGTCTATAACTCACCCGGGCCCCTCGGGACCCCATCCGAATATACTAACAAGTCCCATAACATAACATAGACCTACTCGAGGACTCAAATCACACATAACAAGATCGAAACGACGAATCACACCTCAAATCAAACTTAATAAACTTTTGAACTTTCAACTTCAAAAACTCACGGCGAAGCATATCAAATCAACTTAGAATGAACTCAGATTTTGCATACGAGTCGCAAATGACATAACGAAGCTATTAAAATTTCCGAAACCACAACCTGAACCCGATATCATCAAAGTCAACTCCCAATCAAACTTATGAACTTCTCAAACATTCAAATTTCCAACTTTCGCCAATTAGCGCTGAAACCTTCTAGAAATATCCAAATGAAAATTCGAGCATATGCCCGAGTCCAAAATCACCATTCGGACCTAACGGAACCATCAAAACTCCAATCCGATGTCAAATACTAAAAGGTCAAACTTGGTCAACTCTTTCAACTTTAAAGCTTCAATCATGAAATTCACTCTTCCAAATCAATTCCGAAGAACCTGAAAGCCAAAATCGATGATTCACATAAGTCATAATACATCATACGATGCTGCTAAAGACTTCAAATATCTAAACGGAATGCAAATTCTCAAAACATTACATTCACCCCACTTAAACATACGTCGTCCTTGAATGTGCCAAGAGTTGTTGAAACCGTCAAATCAATGTGTAACCTTACCATGCATATACCCGTGGGTGATCCCATGTCACCCTATTCCATATAACAACACAACATAACTGAAGATCATTACTTTAACCTTAATCACTAAGACTTAGAACCCAATTTTCAACACCCAGAATCCCTTACAAAACCCGAATCTCGCATTTATACACTGTACAAGTCTGAACAAGTTGTATCAAGCCATAACCAAAGCCCAAGATGCAATCACATACTATACCACATAACTCAGATGCTCACAACAATGACTTCTGACTGCACTAGCTCCTAAATACAAATCCAATAGCGATAATAAGCCTCATATCAAACAAAAACCTCATTCTAAAACCTTCGTACACTATAACTGATGAAAAAAAATACGCAGAAACCCATAACCACTTATAAGATCAACAAGTCATGGAGCTCTCTCGCCTAACCAGAACCATAGCCCAAATTCTATGCTCACTTCCAAAATTACTCTTCCAAACACACCCTAATCAAATTCGATAAAAATCACCTTAGGCTTAAGGACTTCATCTCATCAAATACAAGCTACTCTACTGACACGCCACACCAATACTACCTAGAATCACAAACTGTGCATCCCGTGCACCAACTGTGTAGCCTGTGCACCAACAAGCAAAAATTTAAATGCACTCAAAAATGAAAAATAACTCAAATAAGAGAACCGTTTCGCAAGCTCAACAAGTGCCACCACAATGCAATGCTAAGAACTAATCACACACGGTAGAACCAAAAAACACAAATCTATCACAAAGGATCATATCTCAACATAACGCAACTGCAATACGTGACCAATCCAAACACCGATCCATATGAAATACCTCGAGCCCCAATGTTCAAAATCAACAACCATAAGTAATTCGACACCAAGTACACAAGTGCATGATCATAACCATGGAGAAGCAAATAACACCATATACCATAGCCCGGAAAGACCATAACCAAGGAGCAATCAACCATTCAACACCCCAATAACCATTTCGCTCAAATTCCACTACCGGGTCCAAACAGAACCGCACCATATGTGCATATAACCAAAAAATCATAATCCCTCGTAGCATAGAAGAGTAACACATAGCACATATAATAACATGAACAAGCCCAACTCTAACTGAATGACACACCTTTCAGAAATAACGGTGTCGAGTCAACAAATCCAACCCGGTGTAGAATACACATCCTCATTGGGCCTACCGATGGGACCCAAATCAACTCTGATCATCCACATATAGATAAATAATCCTCCGAAAGTCCACAATTCTGAATATCGGTAGTTGATCAACCAGGCGAGTACCGCAATACCCATGAAGCATCTGTAAGCTAGAACATAATGCACCTTCTGAAATACACACCCTTCTCAAGCACTACCAAGTAGTAATATCATTCATCTAGTCATCTAAAACCATCCACGTTGTCTAAGAATTTATGACCTTCCCTTCAAAACTGAACCGTGACCTTGCACATGCAAATCTAAATCTCACACAACACACCGCATCTATCATGCCATCATATAAAAAGTACAAGAATCTCATAATCAACTTTGAGTCACCAACAGAATATATACCCGATCGATGAGAAACCTTCCATTTGATCCCATCCAGGAGAAAATCACAATATGCAACATGCTCTTCACGTCGGTAGGAAATATCCATCTCAAACCATGGTAAAACCATTTAGAACTCTTAGAAACCCATTTGCACACAACCAAGCCATCAGAACTGAATATCTCTAACTCAACCAAGCTACGCAGGTCGCCAAACCCAAGATTATTGGCACAAAACACCTGTAGAGACTCGCCATATCATAAGTACCCAAAGAACCGATCATATTCATTACCGTGCTTATCTAACCTACTACCAAGCTGTCCTATTTCGCGGAGTTCCTTCTAAATTACCCTCAAGTTGTCACTTTTTCTTGCCAGAACACCTGATTCTTAACCAAAGCTCACCACAAGAGACCCAGCATAAAACCACACCGCCCAAAGGCCTATAAGCCACTGTATTCCCTCTTAAGCACCCCAAAAGTACCACAACCGAGACACATACTTTGAAGAGACCTTATGTGAGTCTAAAGTCATTTCCTTCGCCTTCCTGATACTGAAATGTATAATCGATAATGATATAGAAATTCTGCGAGTGTCGGCAGCATCCAATATAAATCTCAAGTTCTAGCCATATACAAATACGGAAAATTCTCAATTGCTATATATAAATCTTGAACCCATTAGAACCTTCTCGAGATTCATCTACTCTGCTCACATCTCAATTGCACCACCCAAACGAGCCAAACGACCTGTGGCCCATTAGCAAAACAACACCCAAAGAAGTAACCCCGCCTTAACGCAACCAAGTAAATTCCTATTCCACGCGAACTACATCCGTCACGAATAACAACTCAAATCATCCCATGATTCCCATATACCCATAAAGTGTAATACATCATGCATTTAGAAATTTCCTTGCTTAAGTCACCCTCAAAACTAACATCTCCAAGTCATAACTGATCCACGAGTATGCCTTAGACTGAAACAAATACAACCTATCCATGCAATCAAATCGTCGATAGCAGACTCCCCCACTTGGCTCAAAGCCATAGATCAAAACACTCGATAACTCGCAATGCACATACTCTATTACTACCATAATATTGCAGTGAGATTCAACTCAATCTTTCATAAGCTCATGTAACACAAACCATATAATACTTCAAATCATCTGCTAAGCTCGCATTCATCCTCGTGACGGTCAGGTCAACCTTTACAACGATCCAACTCAAATCGCACAAATATAACCCACTAGTGGAAAAGAAAGCCTCCACAATATCATAAGGATCACACATCCGTAGATTACCCCGCAGGTGATAACCCACCTATTTAGCCTCAAACTGACATCTCTCTATACCCTTTCACAGGCACAACTACTACGCAATCACCAAATCTTCCTGAGTCTGAACTCACCAGTAAGACATGAGAATCTAACTCGTTTCGCAAATAAACAACATGAAAGATTCCGCATTACGATCATAACTCGAGACTATACAACACGTCAAGATATAAATCAATCACCCAATAGACATTTTTATATCTCAAGAAAACTCTTCTCTTCACATTTAAACCATCTGAACACATCCTGCAGTCACATCATACTTCATCATATAGCCATCCAACCACTCACCGAGCCATAAATTCCACTCGTAGGGACACTACCAGACATATAAGTCCAAAAGCACTTACTCACACAACTAAAATCCCCATGCTCAAGCTACAGTCAAAACCCGGCCTCGAGTCCTCCAGACTGGCCCATCATCAGCACATAGAAATCACATCTTGCACCTCATCCATGGAATCACAAGTCGTCGATGCACATCAGATACTGAGCGCTCACATGTGCATACGAGTGCGTGGAGGCAATTCAAAGAGTTACGCTTCAAGCTGAATCAATGTCGCACGATAAGGAAAGAAAGATGGGAAGTTTATCCTAAATGCCCTGTAGCCTCTCGAAGATAGGTATGGACGTCATCATACCGATCCGTAAGAATCTATTAGACATTTGTTCATGACTTGTAGAACCTATGGTCCTAGAGCTCTGATACCAACTTGTCACTACCCAAAAATCCAACTAGTCGTGATGGCACCTAACCCAACCTCCTAGGTAAGCCAATTAACAACTATCCAATTTAATGAGATTTATTTATACAAGTAAATGATAAAATAACGAATTTTTATACATTTCCCAAGGACTGGTAGTACAAATCATGAGCTTCTAAGATTTATAATTTATAAATATGGTATGAAATAAAGTACATCATTTGTTTGAAATATACATGAATAGATTAAAATGCTAAAGCTACCAAGATCAAGAGGTAGCTATAATCGGAATGCAGGTACATCTTCAAATCCAGCTCCCCCCGTACATAGCAACATCAGCATCCAACATCTGCATGCAAGGTGTAGAAGTGTAGTATGAGTACAACTGACTCCATGTACTCAATAAGTAACAAACCTAACCTTAGGTTGAAAGTAGTGACGAGATAGAACAAAGGTCGGAGTCCAACACCAATAGCCAACAACAGTTCATAACAACATAATAAAAGTTATAAAAGAAGTAACTCAAAGATATAATGCTCAGTTCGTTTACAATTCCAGAAAATAGGCATGCTTTTCAAGTATATCAGTGAAAATTCAAATCTTTTACCGAAATCACCAAAATATTAGTAAGTTTGTAAAACTGTGATTTTTTACCAAAACTTGTAACAGGTAAATGTTTCATTTTCAAATGGCATGAGGAAAATGCATTTCTATGCCTACATGTCAATGTGCATGTGAAGTCATGAATGACGCAATACCGTATAACATGAGAAAAATGTATCTCTATGCCAGTATGTCAAGTGTGTATGTCGAATGCAATGCCACTTAGTGATAAAGCCATATTCATACTCTCAGAGTACTCAATCTTACTGTCTCACACTTTCAACTTATCACGCTCAATCACTCAACACACTCAGCCACTCAACACTGAACATGGCAGATCCAACCCAAGATCCAGCCCTCAACACTCTCAATCACTCGGCACTATACAGGGAATATCCAGCCCAGGGCAGATCTACCCCAAATGAATCAATAACAATTATGCTCACTGTGGGTGTGCAGTCTCCGGAGGGGAAGATCCAGCCCAAGCGCTATAATAAGCCAATAATGGCATGAATCAACAAAGCCTGCTGCGGCGTGCAGCCCAATCCCACCATGAATCAATAATACAGGGCAGATCCAACCCTAGAATAATAAATCCAACTGCGGCGTGCAACCCCATCCCGTTAATACCACTCAGAATTAGGCCCTCAGGCCCCAACTTAGTCATCAATCTGTCCAGTCTCTCAGGCTCATAGGGTCATGAAAATCAGCCAAAATGATGATATGATGTATCAATAAATAGACATAGAGACTGAGATATGATATGCAAATGAACGAGTATGACTAGTATGTAACTGCAATTTAAGCAAATAACTTACAACAGATATGACCTCAGTGGGTCATGAAGGAATACACATATAGCCTAAACATGGTTTCTTACATGGATTACAACTCAATTAATCTAGCACGTAGAGCTTTCATGGATAAAAACAAGATTATTTAACTATACAGTACTACGGTATCAATCGAATCATAATTCACACGGTGCATGCCCACACTCTCATCACCTAGCATGTGCGTCACCTCAACATCAAACACATAACACGTATATTCAGGGGTTTATACCCTCAGCACCAAGTTTAGAAGTGTTACTTACCTCGAACAAGCCAAATCCAATATCTAGAAAACCAAACGATGCTCCAAAAATACCATCCTGCGCGTACCGACCTCCAAACGGCTCGAAACTAGCCAAAAGCAACTCAATAACATCAAATAATGCTTAAGGAAACAATTCCAAATGATAAAGATCGAATCTTTAATCAAAACCCCAACGTCAGCCAAAAAGTCAAACCCGAGATCGCACCTTGATACCCGACAAAACTAACAAAATCCGATAACCCATTCAATTATGAGTCCTAGTTTCACTCAAATCTGACTTCGAATCGACGTTCAAAATTCAAAAATTCACTCTATGAAAATTTAGGCAAAAAACCCCAATTTCTCTTTTGAAATCATCAATCAAATGCCAAAATCGACGATAGATTCATGAAATATAATCACAAGCGAGTCAAGAATGCGTACCCCAATTTACATGGTGAAATTTCTCTCCCAAGTCACTGAAGCCAAGCTCCAAAATCTGAAAATGATGAAAGAAACCAAATACCTCGTATTATAGGTTCTGCCCAGCAGTGCTCGTATTTGCGAACAAATTTCCGCTTCTGCGGACTCGCGCGTGCAACAAAAATCTTGCTCCTGCGAAATAGCACAGCCAATCAGCCCATCGCCCCTGCGGAAAATCTCAGCTTCTGCGCAAACGCAGGTGCAAACAAACTTCACGCACCTGTACTACCTCTTGTTTCTACGCCCTCATGTGCCGCATCTATGCCTTTGCAGATGCAAAGAAAACTCTGCATTTGCGGACTCCTTCCCCAAGCACAGTCTTGTCACGACCCATAATTTCCACCGTCGGGATCGTGATGGCGCCTAACAGTTCACTTGCTAGGCAATCCAATGTTAGAACATTTTACTTCTTTTAGTAGTTTAAACAGTAACATTGATAACAAACTAAAACAATCGATATCTTCTATTACAAATGCGGAAATTAAATAACCAATCGTTTATTACAATTCCCTGAATTTGGTGTCACGAGCTTCTAAAATAATACATATAAAGGTTTGAAATAAGAATAAAGTTGTCTGAATGAAGTTGTACAGCTAAAAGAAAAGAGGATGGTAACTCCAGGGGTCACGGGCGCTTAACAGTCGTACCTCAAGCCTCCGCAAGTATCCGATTCGAGCTCACTAATGACCGCTGCTGGGACCGTCTCCAAAGTATGCACAATATGCAGAGTGTAGTATCAGTACAACCGACCTCATGTACTGGTAATTGTCGAGCCTAACCTCGACGAGTTAGTGACGAGGCTAAGGCGGGGATATATACAAAACAACCTGTACACAACATATAAAATGACAGAATAATAGAAATACTGAACAAAACCAAACCGCCAAATAAAACTGATAACCACAACCTCTAGAGTGAACCAATGTCGTCCAGAATTACCAATCCTTACTTTATTAGATAATGAAAGAACTACCGCAAAGAACTGCAGTTCAGGAAATAGAAACATATAGTTTTTTTTGCGGCGCACAACCCAATCCCACCAGACATCACAAAATTATCCCTTATTTACATGTTGCGGCGCGCAACCCGATCCCACCATGTATCAATATCAAAAGGATAATTTAACCTTATTTCACCATATCAATCCGCCCTTATTCCTCCTGTTGCGGCGTGCAACCCGATCCTATCGTATAAACATATTCCCCCTTATTCCTCCTTATAAATCCTCCCTTATTCCTCCTGCTGCGGCGTGCAGCCCGATCCCACCATATTAGTACCAAACACTCAATGTACACAATCAATTTACAATCTAAATCACAAGGACTTTACGATAAATAAATACCAAACTGAACCAAGCAAAGGAAACCTTGATCAATATAAAATCTACTCAAATAATACTACACAGTGAGACCAATCCAGCAATTTACAATTAAAAGGTGTAAACAAGTCAAATTAAGCAAATAGCAGGGATTAGGGGACCTATGGGAATAACTAACATAGCTAATAGGATAAGATGTTGATTAACACGTAGTAGTTAAGCATGGAAGCACTTAGAGCATATAACAATTAGACAGGGAATGAAACAATTAAAGGAAAGTAGTAAATCAGGGAAAATAGATAATTTGGCGACGTATAAGAACTCTTCACCTCGCATATACGCCGCTCACATGGATTTCACATAATTACATAGTCTGAGGGTTCCTAATTACCTCAAGTCAAGGTTAGACACAACACTTCCCTCGATCCTCAGGCCACACACTGCTCAATTACACTTTTCCTCTAGTTTCCACCTCTAAACCACTCGTATCTAGCCATAATTAACTTAAT
The DNA here is from genome assembly GCA_005239525.1 of Nicotiana knightiana. Lineage (NCBI taxonomy): Eukaryota > Viridiplantae > Streptophyta > Magnoliopsida > Solanales > Solanaceae > Nicotiana > Nicotiana knightiana. The sequence continues at coordinate 83,587 of ML412332.1, read as the reverse complement.
AACATCAATTATTTCTAAAGAAATCAATTTCAATACATAAATTTAGGTTTCCCAAACTTTCCCCCAAAAAGTCAAAAATAGACCCCGGGCCCGCTTGGTCAAAACTCGAGGTTCGGACCAAAACCCATTTACCCATTCACCCCGAGCCCGAATATGTAACTAGTTTTGAAATCCGACCCCAAATTGAGGTCTAGTTTCTAATTTCCCAATAATCCCTAATTCTACTCAAACCCCCAATTTCTACTATGAAATTCCTAGATTTTAGGTTGAAATCTTGTAAAATGAAGTGAAAGATTGAAAGAAACGAGTTAAGAATCACTTACCTATGATTTGGGGAAGAAGTGGTTTTTGAAAAATCGCCTAAAGGGTTTCTTGTTTTGAAGGTTTTGAAAAATGGGCAAAAATCCCGTCTAAGTCAAGTTTTACCAGCTGCAGATGTCACAAATGCGACCTGAGCTTCGCAATTGCGAAGCTCACAAATGCGAGGAAGATATCGCAAATGAGAACCTGTCGCATTTCTGTAGCGTTCGCAAATGCGAAGCATTTTCTCTCAATTGCTAACCTTAGACTTCCCCAAATGCGGCATAAACCTCGCAAATGCGAGAATCCCCGCTCTCAATTGCTAACCTTAGACTTCCGTAAATGCGGCATAAACCTCACAAATGCGAGAATCCCCGCTCTCAATTGCTAACCTTAGACTTTCGCAAATGCGGCATAAACCTCGCAAATGCGAGAATCCCCTGTCCCAGCCCATGCTCGCAAATGCGATGTTTCTTCGCAAATGCGAGACTCGCATTTGCTAGCCAAACCTCGCAATTGTGAGACCTGCAGACCTGAAGCACACCAGCTACTTTCTTAAGTTTCAAATCACTCCGTAGCCTATCCGAACTCACCCGAGCCCTCGGGACTCCAAACCAAATATGCACACAAGTCCAAAAATATCATATGAACTTGCTCGTGCGATCAAATCGCCAAAATAACACCTAGAACTACGAATTTAGCACCAAATCACATGATTTTCCTTTGAAATTCCTATGTTCACAACCGGACGTCCGAATCACGTGAAATTAGTTCCATTTCTCACCAAATTTCGCAGACAAGGTATAAATATCATAACGGACCTGTACCGGGCTCCGGAACTAAAATACGGACCAGATACCAACAAGATCAAACATTAACCAATTTCTTAAAATTATTAAATTTTCAGTCTTTCAATTTTCAACAAAAATTTATATCCCGAGCTAGGGGCCTCGAAATTCGATTCCGGACATACACCCAGGTCCTATATTTCATTACGGACCCACCGGGACCTTAAAAAGATGGGTCTGGTCCGTTTACTCAAAACGTTGATCGAAGTCAACTAAAATCAACTTTAAGGTCAAAAATTATTATTTCATCAATTTTCCACATAAAGGCTTTCCAGAAACACGCTCGGACTGTGCACGCAAATCGAGGAGGATAAAAAGAAGATTTTTAAGGCTAAAGAGCGCAGAATTGAGTTCTGAGACATAAGATGACCTTTTGGGTCATCACAAGTCTTCGCTTATGCGGCTCCGCACCTGCGCCCATGGTTCCGCAGGTGCGGTCACACCAGATCCAACAAAGGCCATCCATCACACATGAATGAAAAATGATCCGAAACATGTTCGTAACTCACCCGGGCTCCTCGGGACCCTGTCTAGATATACTAACAAGTCCCATAACATAATATGGACCTACTCGAGGCCTCAAATCGTACATAACAAAATAGAAATTCTATGACCAATCGCACCTCAAATAAAACTTACTGAACTTTTGAATTTTCAACTTCCAAAACTTGCGCCGAAGCATATCAAATCAACTCGGAATGGACTCAAATTTTTAACACGTGTCCCAAATGACATATCAAAACTATTCAAATTCCCAGAACCACAATCCAAACCTGATATCATCAAAGTCAACTCCTAGTCAAACTTATGAACTTTCTAAACCTTCGAATTTCCAACTTTCGCCAATTAGTGCCGAAACCTTCTAAAAATATCCAAATACAAATCCGAGCATACACCAGAGTCCAAAATTATCATCCGAACCTAATGGAACCATAAAAACTTCAATCCGGAGTTAAATACTAAAAAGTCAAACTTGGTCAACTCTTCCAGCTCTAAATTTTCAATCATGAAATTCATTCTTCCAAATCAATTTCGAAGAAACTAAAAACCAAAAACGACGATTCACACAAGTCATAATACATCATATGATGCTTCTCAATACTTTAAATAGCTTAACTGAATGCAAATGCTCAAAATGACCGGTCGGGTCGTTACAATCATCTACTCCATCCATTTCAGGACTTCGCTTGCGAGACTGTAGCTCTGAGCCCCCGTCTACACCGTCTATACATGCCTCTGATACACATGTTGAGGATGATATTCCAGAGGTAGTGTATTATGATCACTATGGCAGGATCATCATAGTCCCTAAGGATAATGGATAGGTGTTATTTGTTATTTTTGCGTTTATTGTTTTATAATATTTTTACTAATATTTTCATGTATTTTTATTGTTAAATTGTAGGTTCAAACATGGTAAGTAGACTACGAAGATAATCGTCAATGTGATCAAAAAGCTTTTTGATGGCCCCTATGCGACTTGGAGTGATTTTCCATACTCGCTGAAGGAGCAAATTTTCAATCAGTTTAAGGTATAAATGTTCTTTTAAGAAGTTTAATAATTTATATTTATGATGTTTCCATATAATATTTAAATTTGAAATATAGAGTAAGTGTGTATGGGATGACCGCTATAGCGAGGAAGTGGCTACAAATTTCCATCTTAAAGCCCGGAAGAGATTGGCGGATAATTTCTCGGATGGTAGAAAGAAGAACAAGAGGCCTGACTGGTGTCTGCAACATTTATGGGATGATTTGTTAAGGTAATGGTAGACCGAGGACTTCTTAAAGAAGAGTGAACTAGGAAATAAAGCTCGCTCATCCGAGAAGGGAGGCTCCTTGCACACTACGGGTGCTATCATCAATGGGACAATAAGAAAAAGGTTGGTAATTTCTTAGATTATTACGTCTTTACTTTTTAAGTATATCAATTCTATTTATTGACCAAATTAATATGCTTTCAGGAAAAAAAAGTATGGGCGTCTAATGCACTAAGATGAGCCATTCAAGGAGACATATATTTTAAAGAGAAAGAAAGAGGAGGGAGTAGATAGGTGGGTCGAGGACCGGACAGAGACTACATATGTAAGCTTTCAATTTTCTTTAAGTGCTATAATTTACTTTTTTATTAGATTTTTATATACTAATTTAATTTAAAATAATGTTGGGTCGCTACCAAAGTATCATGGAGGACTTTATTCGTATTTAGCCAGCTGGTGAATCGGGCGAGCCAACCCAACCTTCGGATGACGATGCTGAAAGAATATAGTTGGAGGTTGTAGGCGGTCTAAAAAAAGGGAAGGTATACGGGCTTCCTAAGAAAAAATTTCATCACTACATGTGTGGAATGCAAGGAATATGGACTTCCTAACATGGCGAGACACTTAATAAGGAGAGCCTTTCGGCTTTGCGCGAGACAGTGACAAGGCTTAAATCCGAGCGAGAAGTGGCCAAGGAAAGAGAAAGGCTTGGAGATGCTCAATTCCTTGGTATGCAAGCTCAGATCAGAACTCTCCTTTCTACTGGAGCTTTTTCATTGCCGCGGTCTCGTGAGTCACCAGAGGCTCGACCTCCGCGTGATCGTTCCTCCCGTCCTTCCTGTAACCGTTCTTCCCGTCCTCCACAAGACAGTTCTTAAGGTCTTGTAGATGAAAGTTCATCAGATAGTGGTGATGCTGTAGAAAATACCCCTTGACCAATACTTTGATATACTTTGAACTAGACTAATATAACTTGTTTTGAATTAGAATGAACATTTTGAACTTGTTGTAATTACTTAGTTTTTGATTGGTTTTGAATTGTGATGTTTAATTGAACTTGTTAGTTTTAAAGTATTAAATGGATGTTTGGTTGGATTTTTGGTGAATTAGGGGTTGTTTATGGTGAATTGGGGATTGTTTGATGTGAATATGAGGTATTAGTATGCTGAAAATATATATTTTTATTTGGCAGGTGGTGTAGCTACCAAAACATGTATTTTCTTCCAAAATTATACCCACAAAACCGACCGACTTTGGTCGGTAATTAAAAAAAATTAAATTGCAAAATACCGGCCAATGTTGGTCCGTTAGTGCATATTGAATTCCCAGAAATTCAACATTACCGACCAACTTTGGTCTGTAAGTTGGCTGCCATGTCCAGATTACCGACCAAAGTTAGTCAGTACTGTTAAATTTTAATTATTTAAAAATATTTCTTTTTTCTACTACCGACCAACATTTGTCGGTAATTAAAATATTATATAATTAATTTATTTTACTTTGGTCGGTAACCAAATTTATTAAATTTAGCACACGACCAATGTTGGTCGGTAAATTAAATTATTAAAATAATATTCTGACCAATATTGGTCGGTTAGTCAATTAAATAGTCATATGGTCGTGTAGAGTATACCGATCGAAGTTGGTCGGTAATTTCCGATCTATTTTGGTCGGTATGCTCTATCGACCTTTAAATTACCGATCACACGTAATTGGTTGCGTTTTGGATGGTTACTGGTCATTACCGACCGGAATTGGTCGATTTTTTCAGACGATTTTAAGTGGATTTTTAGTAGTGATAAATGAAGAATCTTTCGATATAGAACAATTTGCTTCCCTTAGTAAACTTACTCGAATTCGTAATAGTCAAGTTAGTAAACTTTTGATGCCAAATAGTTAATTTTGAAAAGAACATGTTCGAATTAATGAACCCCTTTACTGCATGTATCATAACATTGCACACTACTAAATTCCTAAGTCCCTTTAATTCTTTAATGAAAAAGTTGTGCTGCAGCCTGCTCCAGACGTTTCACAAGGTGACACCTAAGCACTATTTTTTGTTATAAAAGAGTTGCTAACTACCAATTACCAAATCATTCCAAAATAATAGTAGGACTCGGATTCATTCAATTGTTTAGTGTTTAGATCTTTAGTTGTAACATGAAAATTGGAGAGTGCTACATTAGTTTGTTTCGAATTCATCTCAATCTCATGATTCAATTTTTATGTGCATACCCAGGTGTCATAAGTATGCTTTATCAGTGACCTTCTAACATCTGACGGAGTGATTCGCTTATATATTGTATGCAGATCATAGCTTATGTCCATTGAACTACTTTTGATTCACGAAGTAGGGGCAGCTGATTTAAAATAGTATATTTTATGTTGCATCATAACACAATAAACATGAATCCGGAATCAAAGTAATGGCAAATTGAACTCAAACGATCAAAATAAATACTAAAAGAAAAAGGAGAACGAATTTATATGTAGCGCATCAAAATACATGCGCCATACACGTATAGCGCATGTATTACCATGACTGTACAAAGGTTTAATTGACTGTGCAAAGGTTTAAAAGAAACATAAAAGAAGTAAGATATTAAAAAGCATAATAGACTGCACATATCCTAATATTTATCCACTTTACATGACTGTACAAAGGTTTGAGAAAGAAAAAGACAAATGGTAAGTCAAATAATATCTTATTAAAGATTGCGTGAATTTGAGAAAAGTGAGGTCACTCTTCAGTGGATAAGGAGGAAATTAAAGTATAATTTAAAAGTCATTATGTTCAACAAAATCCGAATATGTTTACGTGAATCTGTAAGGTTAATTAAAAACTCGAGATTTAAGAAATAAAATTGACCTTTAATTCAAAAGGCAAAATGATTTAACCTACTATAAATATACTCAACCAAACTATTGAACTAACTCCAAAATATCTTTTGAAAAGAACTCAAAAATGCATCAGCAAATGATGGCCATTACAAAGCACTTGATTTTCTTCACTATACTCCTTTTTATCATGGGACATAGCGCATGAAATACATTACCAATGAATTGTAACAAGGTTGGACCATTGATTAAAACATTGTTGAAGAATGGGATCAGCTGTGAGTGTTTGTACATAGTAATATTTAAGGAGTACACTTTTAGATGGTTAGTTAAAATACAGTTAGTCGATTAGTGAACTGTTAGTGAGCTGTTAATTTATAATAGATAGATATTAGGAAAGTAGTTAGCTTACTAATCATTTTGTATAAAGAGGAGAATCTACAAGATTTTTTAGTCAATTAATAGATAAATCTAGCTCTCTCTCTCGTACACAAACTTTCTTCATCCTCGAGCTTACTCCTTCATCAATGGCAGACCTAAGCTCCATTTCAATATGGTATTAGAGCGGGTTTACTGCGATCGGAAGAGAGAAGCCACTGAGGATTATCAATTCCTTCCCTTAAATACCAACTTGTCACGACCCTAAATTCAAACTTGTCGTGATGGCGCCTATTGATGGTACTAGACAAGCCAACTTTCCAAAAATACTTCAGAATCAAAAAAATAGTAATGTAAAACTTTCCGTGTCAGGAATCTTTCATAAAACTCAAAGTTAAACTGAAAATAGAAAACAAGTGCGGAATACTAGCCCCAAACATCGAAGTGTCACTAAGTCATGAGCAACTAGACTCTAAATCTAATAGACAGTGTTTACAATAGTCTGCGTCTAAATATCAATATAGAGAAAGAAAGACAATAAGGAAGGAGCACAAGGTCTGCGAATGCCGGCATCTACCTCGTAAATCTCCGGAAAATCAACTGCACACGAGCTCAATGACCTCCGCGTCCGGGGTCACACGTGGATCTACACACAAGGAGCATGGAGTAACGTAAGTACTTCCAACTCAGTAAGGAACAAAATTAAATAAGGAACTGAGAAGCAGTGACGAGCTACACCAAATATAGTTCATTTCAGAAATTTCCGTAAAGAAAATAGGCATGCTTTCAATCCGGTGTTTTAAATCAAAACAGTTCGAGCTCAAGTAAAACAATATAAGTCCTCCAGAAATTTCACCACAACAACGACTAGCAACAAAATGCAACAATAAATAAGATTAAGTACACCCTCACAGGGGATACTATCACTCATCTACTTCAACAACTCAATCACTCGGCTCTCAGCCTCAATATTCACAATCAAGGTACCTGCACTCACTGGGGGTGTACAGACTCCGGAGGGGCTCCTATAGCCCAAGCGCTATATTGTTGCAGCGTGCAGCCCAATCCAATACTACTGCGGCGTGCACCCCGATCCATATATTACTGCGGAGTGCAAGCCCGATCCAAGTACTGCTGAGGCGTGCACCCCGATCTGATAAAAATGGCCCGAAGGCTTGTTGCGGCGTGCAACCCGATCCAATATTACTGCGGCATGCAGTCCGATCTAATATATCTCACAAAGATCTCAACCCGGCACTCAGGCCCTATATCAGTAACTAGCCTCTCCAGCCTCACAAATATCACAATAAACAACCCAAACAGAGAATACAACAAGTATTAATCAAGACATGAGAGAGAGCTGAGATATACTGCGTAAGCAAATGGTGACTGAGTACAAGATAGCAATTTAGCAGTCAATTCAACAAGTTCACGACCACTGCGGGTCCCAACAGTGTTATCATATAGCATAAGCATGGTTTCTAACATATAAGACAATCAATAACTCAAAAACAAGATGAACAGGTAAAAACAATGGGCTATTCGACTTTACAGTCTCCCGAGACAGACCAAGTCTCAATCCCACACGGTGCACGCTCCCACGCCCATCACCTAGCATGCGCGTCACCTCTAAATATCCACATCATATGAATTTCTCGGGGTTTCATACCCTCAAGACCAGATTTAAGAATGTTACTTACCTCAATCCGAGCAAATTCCTACTCCGCAATTCCCTTGCCTCTCGATTCGGCCTCCAAACGTCCTGAATATAGCCATAAGCAGTACAATACCATTAATATATGCTAAATGAATCAATTCCACAAGAAAAACTACTAAATTAGACTCAAAACCCGAAATTCACTTAAACCCGGCCCCCGGGCCCACGTCTCGAAATCAGACAAAAGTCACAAAATCCGAAAGCCCATTCAGTCACGAGTCTGACCATACTAAATTCATCAAAACTCAACTTCATTTGGTCTCTCAAATCCCCAAATTCCACTCTCCAAAATCTCAAGCCATAACCCCTTATTTCATTTCAAAAACCCCACTAATTGGGTGAGAAATCAACGGAAAAACACCATAGCTAAGGATAATAAAACTCGAGTAACTTACCTCAGTGAATATCCTTGAATCCCCTTCAAAAAATCACCTCAAAAGCTCCAAAGTCCGAGTAAAAAATGGTGGAAATGAGGAAAAATCTCGACGTCCTCTATTTATACATTCTGCCCAGTGAAATCACATCTACGATCCCTTTTCCGCTTCTGTGATGCCGTACCTGCGGAATCCAATCGCAGGTGCAGAATTCACTTAAAATCCTAGGTTCCGCATCTTCGGCCAAACCTCGCACCTGTGATAGCGCACCTGCGCATCTCCCTCTGCTTCTGCGGAACTAGCCAATTTCCTCCTTTCAGCATCTGCGCCCCAGGTCTCACACCTGCGGGCTCGCAGATGCGACTGCCTTCTCGCACCTGCGGTTCCAGACCCTCTCAACTTTTCCCTCATTTGTGACTTCCCAAGCGCTTCTACGGCCTCGCACCTACGGCTCCCTCTCCGCAGGTGTGGAAAACACCAGCAACAGTAGTTTAGCTGCATTTTCCAAGTTTCAAACCTTCCGTTAACCACCCGGAATCACCCCGACGCCCTCGAGACCTCAACCAAACATACCAACACGTCCCATAACATCATACGAACTTATTCAAACCTTCGAATCACTCAAAACAACATCAAAACACAAAATTACCCTCGGATTCAGGCCTAAGAACTCCTAAACTTTACAAATTCTGCATACGACGCCGAAATCTATCAAACTACGTCCGAATGACCTAATATTTTACACACACGTCACAAATGATACCACAAACATACTCCAACTTCCGGAAATCCATTCCGACCCCGATATCAAATTTTCCACTGCCGACCAAAATCGCCAAATTTCCAACTTTCGCCAATTCAAGCGTAATTCTACTACGGACCTCCAGATCACATTCCGCACGTGCTCCTAAGTCCAAAATCACCTAACGGCGCTAACGGAATAATCAAAATTCAAATCCGATATCATTTACATATAAGTCCACATCCGGTTGACTTTTCCAACTTAAGATTCTAATAAAGAGACCAGGTGTCTCAATTCACTCCGAAATCACTCCGGACCTGAACCAACTAACCCGGCATATCATAATATAGCTGAAGAATAAAAATAAAGCAGAAATTAGGAAAACAGGGCTATGACTCTCGAAATGGCCGACCATGTCGTTACGTTCAAGCTTGTCTTTCCTAGATCAAAATTTTTTCCCTTTCCAAGAATTTTCCAATTTCTGAGAAATTTGCTGTAATGGTGGGTGACTCCTCAAAGTTTGATGGGAACTTCGACTGGAACACCACATGTAATCAATCTGCAACTCGATTGAAATGATCTGATGTATGTGCATCCTTCGGATACTTAATCAAAACTGAAAACTATTCAGAATGTAGTCGATCAACGAAGATGTCACTGCTAGTGAAAAATAAGATAGGATACATCGATGGAACATGTACAAGGGAGAAATATGAAGGTGATGCATTTCGCACATACCAATGCGAGTGGCGCAACGCGATTTTTCAGTCGTGGATCATGAGCTCAATTGCAGAAGAGCTCAGAAAAGAAATTGTTTACTCATCGAATATGCAAAAGCTATGGGCGGCTTTCAAGGACAGGTTTGATATGGTAAATGAAACTAAAGTGTATCACATGAAGAGGGAAATCAGTCTATTGAATCAAGGAATTTCTAGTGTTCCAATATACTACTCGAAATTAAATGATCTCTGGTGTGAGGTTTGGGTCAGTAATCCTTTTCCCTGGGTGTGATTGTGTGAAGTCCAGACTTTTTGTTGAATCTCTACATCAATAAAAATTAATGAAGTTCTTAATGGGACTCAATAAAACATATGCCCCTCGTAGAATCCAAATTTTGATGATGAACCTACACCTACTTTTGATCAGGCCCATTCAATGATCATACAGGAAGAGAGTCAGAGAATGAATGGCGGAATTCTGGGAAATGCACCTATGGAAGGTGTGACTAGTGGCCTGATTTAAGCCAATGCTTCGATTGTGAGACCCAAGAGAAATGCACATTTACAATGTGATTATTTCATATAAAGGGTAACACAACGGAAACTTGTTACAAATTGGTGGGTTATCCACCAGGATTCAAGTTCACTAATAAGAAATAGGGAGCATATGATGGTCGTGCAACTGTGGCACATAATGTAGATGTCAAAGAGGATTTGCAGAAAACGTGAACTATGAATTTGCAGAACATTCATACTGGGAATGCTGGATCTGCTAATGCAATACCTGTTGCTCCTGTCTTCACTCATGAACAATACCATCATATTCTCATGATGCTGAATAAAGGAAAAGGACCCGAGGCAATTGAGATAGCCAACATGGCAGGTAAATCTACTAGTTAATGTGATTGGATTATTAATTCAGGTGCCTCAAATCATATAGCTTCATCTTTACAATTGTTATCCAATACTTTACATGTTCCTTCATGTAGTTCTATCTCTGTTCATTTGCCAAATGGAGATAGTGCAAGTATCACACATACAAGATCTTGTCCTATATCCAATTCCCAAACTCTGCACAATGTGCTTTATATCCTTTGACCTCAACTTCCGAACCTGCCGATCCAAAATGGCCACAGGCTCCACATCATAAGTCATATCACCCTCCAACTGAATCGTGCTGAAGTCCAAAACATGGGACGGATCGCCAATATACTTCCGGAGCATAGAAACATGAAACACTGGATGCACACTCGGCAAGCTGGGTGGCAAGGAAAGCTTGTAAGCCACCTCCCCTATCCTCTGAAGCACCTCAAAAGGCCCAATGAACCAGGGGCTCAACTTTGCCCTCTTCCCAAACTTCATAACACCATTCATGGGTGATACCTTTAGCAAAACCTTCTCCCCAACCGTGAAAGACACATCATGGACCTTCTTGTCCGCATAGCTCTTCTGCCTATACTGCGCCATGTGAAGATGCTCCTGAATTAATTTTACCTGGTTTAATGCATCCTGGACCAAGTTTGTACCCAGCAGCCTAACCTCACCCGGCTCTAAAAATCCTACTGGAGATCTACACCTCCTCCCATATAAAGCCTCGTACCGGGCCATTTGAATGCTCGACTAATAACTGTTGTTATATGCAAACTCCGTGAGCGGCAGAAATTGGTCCCATGAACCCCCAAAGTCAATGACACAAGTGCGTAACATGTCCTCTAGTATCTGAATAGTGCACTCAAACTGTCCGTCCATCTGAGGGTGGAAGGCTATGCTCAACTCAACCTGAGCACCCAACTCCTCCAAAACTACGATCTAAACTAAGTACCTCTATCTGAAATGATGGAAACTGGGACACCATGCAGGCGAACAATCTCTCGAATATAAATCTCATCCAACCGGTCTGAAGTGTAAGTAGTAACAATTGGAATGAAGTGCACGGACTTGGTCAGTCGATCCATAATAACCCAAATAGCATTGAACTTCCTCGAAGTCCGTGGGAGCCCAACTACGAAGTCCATGGTGATACGCTCCCACTTCCACTCTGGGATATCTAACCTCTGAAGCAAGCCACCCGGTCTCTGATGCTCTTACTTAACTTGCTGACAGTTGAGACACCGAGCCACAAACCCAACTATTTCTTTCTTCATCTACCTCTACCAATAGTGTTGTCTCAAATCCTGGTACATCTTCGCGGCACCTGGATGGCTAGAATACCGCGAGCTGTGGGACTCCTCAAGAATCAACTCCCGGAGCCTGTCTAAATTAGGCACACATATCCGGCTCTGCATCCTCGACACGCCATCATCCCCAATAGTCATATCCATAGCATCACCTCGTTGAACCCTGTCCTGAAGAACGAGCAGGTGGGGTTCATCATACTGGCGCTCCCTAATACGATCATAAAGAGAAGACCTGGAGACCATGCAAGACAACACCTGACTCGGCTCCGAAGTATCCAATCTCACAAGCCGGCTCGCTAAGGCCTGAACATCCAATGCCAAGGGTCTCTCTACTGCCGGAAGATATGTTAAACTCCCCAAACTCTCCGCCCGGAGACTCAAAGCATCGGCCACTACATTGGCCTTCGCTGGATGGTATAAAATAGTGATATCATAGTCCTTAAGAAGTTCTAACCATCTTCGCTGACGCAAATTAAGATCCTTCTGCTTAAACAGATGCTGCAAACTCCGGTGGTCAGTATAGATCTCACAATGCACCCCGTACAAATAGTGCCGCCAAATCTTTAAGGCTTGAACAATAACTTCTAACTCAAGATCATGGACATGATAGTTCTTCTCATGAGTCTTCAACTGGCGCGAGTCATAGGCAAGCACCCTACCCTCCTGCATCAGAACACATCCAATACCTATCCTCGAGGCATCACAATACACGGTGTAAGAACCTGAAAGTGATTGCAGAACTAACACTGGAGTTGTGGTCAAGGAAGTCTAGAGCTTCTGAAATATCTCCTAACACTCATCCGACCACCTGAATGGAGCACCTTTTTGGGTCAATTTGGTCAAGGGCGATGCAATCGATGAAAATCCCTCCACAAAAAGACTGTAATAGCCCGCCAAAACCAAGAAAACTCCTAATCTTCGTGGCTGAGGACGGTCTAGGCCAACTCCGCACCACCTTTATCTTCTTTGAATCCACCTGATTACCCTCACTAGACACCACGTGCCCCAAGAATGCTACTGAACCGAGTCAAAACTCACACTTGGAGAACTTTGCATAAAGCTTTTCCTCCCTCAATCTCTGTAACATAATCCTCAAATGTTGAGCATGCTCCTCCCAGCTACGAGAGTACACCAAGATGTCATCAATGAATACAATAATAAATGAGTCCAAATAGGGTTAAAATACATTGTTCATCAAATGCATGAACGCAGATGGGGCACTGGTCAGCCCAAAAGACATCACTAAGAACTCATAATGGCCATATCGGGTCTTGAAATTTGTCTTAAGAATATCTGAATCCTGAATCTTCAACTGGTGATACTCGGACCTCAAATCAATCTTGGAGAACACCCTCGCTCCCTAAAGTTGGTCAAATAGATCATCAATACGAGGCAAAGGATACCTTTTCTTGACTGTGACCTTATTCGACTGCATGTAATCAATGCACATCCTCATGGAACCATCCTTCTTTTTCGCAAATAGAACCGGTGCACCCCAAGGTGAAACACTAGGATAAATAAGTTCCTGAAGCTGTTCCTTCAACTCCTTCAAATCCGCCAGTGCCATATGATACGGTGGAATAGAGATGGGTTGAGTGCCCGACACAAAATCAATACCAAAGTCAATATCCCTATCAGGCGGCATGGCCGACAGTTCTGCGGTAAACGCATCCGAAAAATCACGTACCCCTGGAACAGAATCAGTGGCAAGAGTCTTTGCACTAACATCCCTCGCAAAAGCCAAATAGGATAGACAACCCTTCTCAACCATATGCTGAGCCTTCAAATATGAAATCACCCTACTAGGTACATAGTCTATAGAACCGCTCCACTCAAACCTCGGCAATCCCGGCATGGCCAACGTCACGGTCTTAGTGTGGAAATCTAAAACAACATGACATAGAGATAACTAATCCATACCCAATATCACATTGAAGTCAACCAAACTGAGCAGCAAAAGGTCCAATCGGGTCTCTAGACCCCCAATAGCCACCACACATGATCGATATACGCGGTCCACAACAATAGTATCGCTCGCATGAGTAGATACATGAACAGATAAACCTAAAGACTCACGGGGCATATCCAGAAAATGAGAAAAATACGAGAAAACATATGAATAAGTGAAACCGGGGTCAAATAATACAGAGGCATCTCTGTGACAAACTGAGACAATACCTGTAATCACAGCATCTGAAGCAATAGCATCTCGTCTGGCAAGGAGTGCATAGAAACGGGTCTGGTCATCCACTGATCTGCCTCCCCCTCTCGGGCGACCCCTAGCTGACTGAGCTCTACCCCTAGCTAACTGGGCAGGTGGTGGAGGAACTGATGCTAATGACATAGATTGGCTCCTCTGCGAAGCGGGACCTCCCACTAGACGGGGACACTTTCTCCTCATGTGACAAAACTCCCCATACTCATAGAAACATCCTGGTGCTGGTTCTGGTGCTGGGGAGTGAAGGGAGCCCCGAGCACCAGGATAACTAACAAAAGGAACCGCATAGACGAACCCTGACCTGATGGAAAACAAGAAAAAATCTGCCCTGGAAGGGCACCCAGAGATGAATGGCCCTACTGATAATTGTGAGAACCATGGCTAGATGATGCACCATGGTGAACTGGGCGAGCTGTCTGAGCATGTCTGAATGGACGACCTGTATTGTGCTGGAACTGGCCTCAAGAAAGAGTACCACTAAATCCACCCTGTCTGTGAGGCCTCTTGTCCTCCCTCTCAACCCTCTCCTAGCCGCGAACCATCTGAAGCTGCCGAGCAATGTCGAAAACCTCATCAAAAGCATCACCAGACACTCTCTCTCTTTGGTCATAAGCAATCGAAGATGAAAAGTGAGGCCATCTATAAAACTCATGATCCTCTCCATGTCTGTGGGAACCAACCAGATAGCATGATGGGACAACTCTGAGAATCGCATCTCATACTGCTTCACAAACATATCACCCTGACGAAGGTGCTCAAACTGCTTGTGCAGCTCCTCCCTGCGGGACTGAGGCACGGACTTCTCCAGAAAGATAACGAAGAACTGCTTCCAAGCAAGGGGTGCTGCACCGACTGGCCTACGCCTCTCGTAAGATTCTCACCAACTGAATGCAGCCCTAGAGAACTGGAAATTAGTGAACGAGACCCCACTGGTCTCAAGAATACCTGCTGTACGGAGTATCCTATGACACTTATCCAAGAAACCATGTGCATCCTCACCCTCCGCACCAGTGAAAGATGGAGGCTGGAGTATCCCAAACCTCTCCAGTCTACGCTGCTCATCCTCAAGCATAGAAGGAACCACATAGTCCTGAGCAGCCGCAACCGGCTGGACTGGTGTTTCCCCTATGTTTGGAGTCCCTGAACAACCTGCTCGGGTGTGTGGGCGGCGTGGTATGAGTGCCTTACCCGTCCTGATAAGTTGTTGTGGCCGTCGAAATAGAGACCGCCTGAGCAAGGACAGTACACACTGTCAGAATCTGAGCTAGGGCCTCATGAAGGCCAGGAATCGCAATAGGTACAGGTGGTGCCTGAGTTGGTCCCCCTGGAACATCACCACGGGGACCTGGTCCTGATCTGGAGCAACTAGAGAGTCTACAGGTACTGCCCCGACTGCTGTGCGGGATGTACCTCTGCCCCTACCACGGCCTCTACTGTGGCCCCAGCCTCTTGCGGCTCTGGCTGGTGGTATTAGTGGCTGGCCCTCCTGTCCGATAGTGCGATTCCTCACCATCTATGCGAGAATGAAACAACAGAAGTTTAGTTAAAATAATCAATAGATTCGCACGACAAGAATTCAAGAATGTGAAGTTTCCTAAGAGTTCTGCAGCCTCTCAAAGATAAGTACAGATGTCTCTGTACCGATCCGCAAGACCTTACTAAACTCGCTTATGACTTGTGAGACCTATGTAACCTGGCTCTTATACCAACTTGTCATGACCCTAAATTCAAACCTGTCGTGATTGCGCCTATCAATGGTACTAGGCAAGCCGACTTTCAAAAAATACTTCAAAATCAATAAAACAGTGATATACGACTTTCCATGTCAGGAATCTTTCATAAAACTCAAAGTTAAACTGAAAATCGAAAACAAGTGCGGAATACTATTCCCAAACATCAGGGTGTCACCAAGTCATGAGCAACTAGACTCTAACTCTAATAGACAATGTTTACAATATTCTGCGTCTAAATATAAATATAGAGAAAGAAAGTTAATAAGGCAGGAGCACAAGGTCTGCGAACACCGACAACTACCTTGTAAACCTCCGCGTCGGGTCACACCTAGATCTGCACACAAGGTGCTGGGAATAATGTGAGTACTTCCAACTCAGTAAGTAACATAATTAAATAAGGAACCGAGAAGCAGTGACGAGCTACACCAAATACAGTTCATTTCAAAAATTTCAGCAAAGAAAATAGGCATGCTTTCAATCCGGTGTTTTAAATCAAAACATTTCGAGCTCAAGTAAAATAATATAAGTCCTCCAGAAATTTCACCACAAAAACAACTAGCAACAAAGTGCAACAATAAATAAGAGTAAGTACAACCTCACAGAGGCTACTATCAATCATCTACTTCAACAGCTCAATCACTCGGCTCTCAACCTCAATACTCACAATCAAGGTACCTACGCTCACTTGGGGTGTACAGAATCCGGAGGGGTTCCTACAGCCCAAGCGCTATATTGTTGCAGCGTGCAGCCCGATTGTTGCGGCGTGCAACCCGATCCAAGTACTGCTGCGGCGTGCAGCCCGATCTGATAAAAATGGCCTGAAGGCTTGTTGCGGTGTACAACCCGATCCAATATTACTGCGGTGTGCAGTCCGATCCAATATATCTCACAAATCTCTCAACCCTATATCAGTCACTAGCCTCTCCAGCCTCACGAATATCACAATAAACAGCCCAAACAGAGAATACAACAAGTATTAATTAAGACATGAGAGAGAGCTGAGATATAATGCATAAGCAAATGGTGACTGAGTACAAGATAGCAATTTAGCAGTCAATTCAACAAGTTCACGACCACTGCGGGTCCCAATAGTGTTATCATATAGCCTAAGCATGGTTCAAACATGTAAGACAGTCAATAACTCAAAAACAAGATGAACAGGTAATAACAATGGGCTATTGTACTGCATATGAATTTCTCGGGGTTTCATACCCTCAAGACCAGATTTAAGACCATTACTTACCTCAATCCGAGCAAATTCCTACTCCGCAATGCTCTTGCCTCTCGATTCGGCCTCCAAACATCCCGAATCTAGCCATAAGCAGTACAATACCATTAACATATGCTAAAGAAATCAATTCCACAAGAAAACTACTAAATTAGACTCAAAACCTAAAATTCACTCAAACCCGGCCCCCGAGTCCACGTCTTGAAATTTGACAAAAGTCACAAAACCCGAAAGCCCATTCACTCACGAGTCTAATCATACTAAATTCATCAAAATCCGACTTCATTTGGTCTCTCAAATCCTCAAATTCCACTCTCCAAAATCCCAAGCCCTAACCCCTTATTTCACTCCAAAACCCCCACTAGTTGGGTGAGAAATCAACGGGAAAACACCATAATTAAGGATAATAAATCTCAAGTAACTTACCTCAGTGAATATCCTTGAATCCCCTTCAAAAATAAACTCAAAAGCTCCAAATTCCGAGTCAAAAATGGTGGAAATGAGGAAAAATCTCGAAGTCCTCTATTTATACATTCCCCCCAGTGAAACCGCATATGCGGTCCCTTTTCCGCTTTTGCGACGCTGCACCTGCAGAATTCCAATCGCAGGTGTGGAACTCACTTAAAATCCTAGGTTCTGAATCTGCGGCCAAACCTCGCACCTGCAATAGCGCACCTGCGCATCTCCCTCCGCTTCTGCGAAACTAGCCAATTTCCTCTTTTCCGCATCTGCGCCCCAAGTCTCGCACCTGCGGGCTCGCAGATGCGACCGCCTTCTCGAACCTGAGGTTCCATCCCCTCTCAACCTTGTTCTCATATGCGACTTCCCAAGCGCTTCTGCGGCCTCGCACTTGCTTCTCCCTCTCTGCAGGTGAGGAAAACACCAGCAACAACAGTTCAGCTGCATTTTCCAAATTCTAAACCTCCTGTTAACCACCCGGAATCTCCCCGAGGCCCTTGGGATGTCAACCAAACATACCAACATGTTCCATAAAATCATATAAACTTAGTCAAACCTTCAAATCACTTAAAACAACATCAAAACACCAAATTACCCTCGGATTCAAGCCTAAGAACTTCTAAACTTCTAAATTCCGCAAATGACACCGAAACATATAAAACTACGTCCGAATGACCTAAATTTTTACATACACGTCGCAAATGACAACCCGAACCTACTCCAACTTCCGGAAATCCATTCCGACCCATATATCAAATTTTCCACTTCCGACCAAAATCGTCAAATTTCCAACTTTCGCCAATTCAAGCTTAATTATACTACGGACCTCCAAATCACATTCCGAACACGCTCCTAAGTCCAAAATCACCTAATGGAGCTAACGGAACAATCAAAATTCAAATCCGAAACTAATGAGATGGTTGACTTTTCCAGCTTAAGCTTCTAATGAAGATACTAAGTGTCTTAATTCACTCCGAAACCACTCCGGACCCGAACAAACTAACCCGATATATCATAATATAGCTGAAGAACACAAAAAGAAGGAGAAATGGGAAAAACAGGTCTATAACTCTCGAAACGACCGGCCGGGTTGTTACATTCACACTTGTCTTTCCTTAATCAAAATTTTTTCCTTTTCCAAGAATTTTCAAATTTCTGAGAAATTTGATGTAATGGTGGGCGAATCCTCAAAGTGTGATGAGAACTTCGACTGGAACATCACATGCAATCAATCTTCAGCTCGATTGCAACGATCTGATGTATGTGCATCCTTTGGATACACCAAGGTGACTCTTCTTCAGCAATAGTTAATCGGAACTGAAAACTATTTAGAATGGAGTCGATCAATGAAGATGTTACTGTTACTGAAAAATAAGATAGGATTTATCGATCGAACATGTACAAGGGATAAATATGAAGGCGATGCATTTTGCACTTACCAATGGGAGTAGTGCAACACGATTGTTCCGTCGTGGATCATGAGCTCAGTTGCAAAAGAGCTCAAAAAAATTATTTACTCATTGAATGCGCAGAAGGTATGGGAACCTTTCAAGGACAGGTTTGATATGGTAAATGCAACTAAAGTGTATCACATGAAGAGGGGAATTAGTTAACTGAATCAAGGAATTTCTAATGTTTCAATATACTACTTGAAATTAAATGATCTTTGGTGTGAGGTTTGAATCGGTAATCCCTTTCCCTGGGTGTGATTGTGTGATTGTGTGATTGTGTGAAGTCCAGACTTTTTGTGGAATTTCAACATCAATAAAAATTAATGAAGCTCTTAATATAATTCAGGACGACTCATACTCGACTCTCAATTTAAAGCAACTAGCACATGCATAATATAATTCAATCACATAATATGTACATAATAGGAGTCAAAAGACGAGCACAAGTGTCAGAATAAGTCACATATACCCTCAAGGCATATAGTTACAAGACTCAAGAAGAAAGTACTCAGCACAAATGCTCCAACTCTAAGCCCCAACATAAAACATGTCAAAAAGCATAGATACTCAAGTTCTTCCCATTCTATTATCAGTTCAAAAAGAAAAAAATAATGGACTTTTTTTTTGTATTTTTCTTTGGATTTTAAACCCTGAAGAAAACTGCCTAGGAGGTCCATCATCGGGAAAAGTCCAAAACTCTTTCAGAATTCTACCTACAAGAAAAACACTGCTACCCGGTTCAAAGAGTCATCCCTTGGAAAAGAACCGTGGCCATAAGAAAAACCACGAGGGATTACTTTTACCTTTTTTTATTTATTTATTTGATTTTTGATTCTTTTCAACACAAATAAAATAATACAACTAAAATAGCATAGAAAATCACCCAAGTAGTCTCTTCACCCCACACTTAAAATTTTTGTATTGTCCCCAATGCACACTCATAAATATAAAAGGGTAAAAGAAAATCCTTGGTAGGCCAAAGGCCGAATGATTAGCAGCTCATGGGTACTCAGATTTCTCCCAGACTTGGTTCTTTGTGCGGGAACCCTACACTTAGTGTAACGATCCGACTGGTTATTTTGAGAGTTATAGCCCCGTTTCCCTCATTTATATTTCCTTTTGTTCTCTACAGCTATATTATGATATGTCGGGTTAGTTGGTTCGGGTCCGGAGTGATTTCGGAGTGGAATGAGACACTTAGTCTCTTATTTAGAAGCTTGAGTTGGAAAAGTCAACGGGATGTTGACTTATGTGTAAACAGTATCAGATTCGAATTTTGATGGTTCCATTAGCTCCGTTAGGTGATTTTGGACTTAGGAGCGCATCCGGAATGTGACACTACAAATGGAATTCTGGAAGTTGGAGTAGGTTCATAGTGTCATTTGTAACGTGTGTGCAAAATTTGAGGACATTCAGATGTGATTCGGTAGGTTTCGGCGTCGTTTGCGGAATTTGAAAATTTAGAAGTTCTTAGACTTGAATTTGAGGGTAATTGGTGTTTTGATGTTGTTTTGAGTGATTCGAAGGTGCGACTAAGTTCATATTTTGATATATGACTTGTTGGTATTTTGGTTGAGGACCCGAGGGCCTCGAGTGAGTTTCGAGTATCAGATCTATTTTGGACTTGGGAGATGGTTGATTCTGCTGCTGTTTGTGGCTGCTCATGTTTTCCACACCTGCGGAAGGGTAGCCGCAAGTGCGAGGCCGCAGGTGCGTGTGGGAGTTCGCAGGTGCGGACAAAGTTGATGTAGGCTAGGTCCGCAGGTCTGTAGGAGCGGTCGCATCTACCAGCCCGCAGGTGCGAGACCTGGGGCGCATATGCGGAAGAGAGGAGTTGAGCCAGTTCCGCATATGCGGAAGAGATGTACCGGTGCGCGCCCGCAGGTGCGGAGCCTGGGGAGGAGGTGCGGAATGAAGGACTTTAGTGGTTTCTGCAGATGCGGCACCGAAGGTGCGCATATTTAACCGCAGGTGCGAAAGACTTGGGAAGAAACTATAAATAGAACACTTCGCAAATTTTGGTTCATTTCCACCATTTTCAAGTCGGTTTTTGGAGCTTTTTGGGGTGATTTTGAAGGGGATTAGAGGGTTTATCACTGAGGCAAGTTGCTTGAGCTCTAATACTCCTATCTATGGTGTTTTTCCGCTGTTTTATCATCTAGTTAGTGGGATTTAGGAGTGAAAATGAGGGGTTAGGGCTTGGGATTTTGGAGAGTTTAATTTGAGAATTTGAGGGACCAAATGATGTCAGATTTTGATAAATTTCATATGTATGGACTCGTGAGTGAATGGGATTTCAAGATTTGTAACTTTTGTTGAATTTCGAGATGTGGGCCAGGGTGCTGGGTTTGAACCAATTTTGGGTTCTTGGTCTAATTTGGTAGTTTTTCTTGTGGAATTCATTCATTTAGCGTATATTGATAGTATTATACTGGTTGTGAATAGATTCAGAGAAGTTGGAGGGCGAATCAAGGGGCAAGAGCATCGTGGAGTAGAGGTTTGATTGGTTTGAGGTAAGTAACGGTTGTAAATCTAGTCCTGAGGGTATGAAACCCCGAATTTTATGTCCTGTGATTATTTGGAGGTGACGCACATGCTAGGTGACGGGTGTGTAGGCGTTCACCGTTGGGGATTGTGACTTGGTCCGTACCGTACCAACTGTAAAGTTGAATATTTTGTTGAAACTACATGCTTCTTAAATGTTTTAGAAAGAAATTCTGAAAATCAGGTTAGATGCCATGTTTAGGCCTTATGCCAGTGTTGCTTGGACCCTTAGAGGTCTTTTCTTGTTGTCATCTCATTGTTTTTGATTGAAAATCTATACTCAGTCATGTTTATACATATTTACCGCATAACACAGTCTCTATTACTCTATTTTGATGCATCATATAAATGTTGTATGGGCTGAATACTTTGATTTCTGAGAGCCTGAGAGGTTGGAGAGGCTTATGACTGAGTGAGGCCGGGGGCCTGATTTGTGAGGATATTTATGTGATCGAGCTTCACGCCGCAGCATGTTTCATTGATTATGCCATGATGGGCATTGACATAATGCTTGGGTGGAAAGAGCACCTCCGGCGTGTGTACACACCCCTAGTGAGTGCAGGTACCTACTGAGTGCGAGTGCCGAGTGCCGACTGCCTAGTGTTGAGTGATTGGGAGGGATGGGTGATGTTTGCCCGAGAGGCTGTATATGAGTGATATTTTCCCGAGGGGCTGTATATGAGTGATGTTTGCCCGAGGGGTTGTATATGAGTGATGTTTGCCCGAGGGGCTGTATATGAGTCATGTTTGCCCGAGGGGCTGTATATGAGTCATGTTTGCCCGAGGGGCTCTATACAATTTCATCATTTGTGCTCACATCTGCATTGAGCCTTTGTTTGAAAACTATTGAAAATACTTTAAATGAATTTACTGGAACTTGATTTAAACGAGCTGATTTGACTTAAACTCTGATTTTAAAACAAGACATATTTTTCTAAGTTTTCATGATATGAACTATACTTGCATTTTTGTTCGTCACTACTTTTAAATCTTTATTTACTGATGTTACTTACTGAGTTGGCGTACTCACGTTACTCCCTACACCTTGTTTGCAGATCCAAGTGTTTCTAGACACGGTAGCGGTTGCTGATTATTGCAGTCACGGTCCATCGGAGATAGCAAGGTAGTTGTCTGACAATCGCAGCCCTGCTTTTCTCCCTCTTTATATTCCCTTAGTTGTATTTGGTTATTTTCCAAACTATGTTAGTCTTGATATTGTCAGACAATTGTAGTAGTTTCTCATGACTAGTGACACCCTGATGTCGGGCTTTATTTCCGCACTTTTATTTTTGGTTAAGCTCATTTGCGAAGGTTATGCTATGAGTAGCTTTGAATTTATCTTTTGAAATGAAAATATCAATGTGTTTTTGATAGTGTGTCGGTTTTCCTAGTACCATGATAGGCGCCATATCGACAGGGTTAGTTTTGGGTCGTGACAAGTTGGTATTAGAGCCTAGGTTACATAGGTCTCACGAGTCATGAGCAGGTTTAGTAGAGTCTTGCGGATCGGTGCGGAGACGTTCGTACTTATCTTCGAGAGGCTGCAGAACCCTTAGGAAAAATCTCACATTCTTGAATTCTTGTCGTTCGAATCCATTGATTCTGTTAACTAAACTTCTATTGTATCATTCTCTTACAGATGGTTAGGTTTGCACTACCGATCAAGGTGACCAGCTAGGCCCGCAAGAGGCTGAGGCTGCATTCGAGGCCGTGGTAGGGGTAGAGGTACAGCTCGCACAGCAGCCGGGGCAGTACATGTAGACCCTCCAGTTGCTCCAAACCAGGTCCTAATCGTAGAAGCCCCAGCGGGACCAGCTCAGGCACCACCTGTGCCTATTGTGATTCCTGGCCTTCAGGAGGCCCTGGCTCAAATCTTATCAGTATGTACTAACCTTGCTCAGGCGGTCTTTATTTCTACGGCTGCAGCTACTTCTCAGGTCGGGGGAGGCACTCAGACTCCCGTGCCCGCACACTGGAGCAGGTTGTTCAGAGAGTTCAGACACCGGGGACACCACCAGCCCAGCCGGTTGCAGTTGCTCAGGACTATGTGGTTCCTGTTATGCCTAAGAATGAGCAGCGTAGATTGGAGAGTTTTGGGAGACTCCAGCCTCCATCTTTCAGTGGTGCAGAGGGTGAGAATGAACAGGGTTTCTTGGATAAGTGTCATAGGATACTCGTACAGAACGTATTCTGGAGACCAGTGAGGTCTCATTCACTACTATCCCACGGACCGAGAGAGGATCAGGAGGATTATAGATGGACTCACTTTTCAGCTTCCATTGCTTATGACAAGAGATAGGGTGTTTGGTGCTACTTTTGATGAGGTTGTCGACATTGCTCGGTAGATTGAGATGGTTCACGGTCAGGAGAGGGTTGAGAGGGAGGCTAAGAGGCCTTGTGGATAGGTGGATTCAGTGGTGCTCCTTCTGGGGGTCAGTTCCAGCACGACAGGGGCCGTCCATTCAGGCATGCTCAGACAGCTCGTCCAGTTCACCGTGGTGCATCATCTGGCCATGGTTCTCACATTTATCAATAGGGTCGTTCATCTCTTGGTTCCCTTCCAGCGTAGAGTTTTTCTCGTGCTCCATCGGGTCAGGGTTCGTCTATGTCGGGTCCTTCTGCTAGTTATCCCGGTGCTCGGGGATCCCTTCAGTCCCCAGCACCAGCACCTGGGTGTTTTTATGAGTGTGGTGAGTTTGGTCACATGAGGAGAGAGTGTCCCCATCTAGTGGGAGGTCCCGCTCCGCATAGGGGTTAGTCTATGTCATCAGCATCAGCTCCTCCACCACCTGCCTAGTCAGCTAAGGGTGGAGCCCAGTCAGCTAGGGGTCGCCCAAGAGAGGGAGGCAGATCAGGAGGTGTCCAGTCCTGTTTCAATGCCCTCCCTGCCAGACCAGATGCCATGGCTTCAGATGCTACGATTACAGGTATTGTCTCAGTTTGCCACCGAGATGCCTCGGTATTATTTGACCCTGGTTCCACATATTCATATGTTTCCTCATACTTTGCTCATTTTATGGATTTTCCCCGTGAGTCCTTAGTTTCATCTGTTCATGTATCTACTCCCGTGGGCATACTATTGTTGTGGACCATTTATATCGGTAATGTGTGGTGACTAATGGGGGTCTAGAGACCCGAGTGGACCTTTTGCTACTCAGTATGGTTGACTCCGATGTTATATTGGGTAGGAATGGTTATCTCCATGCCATGATGTTCTAGATTGTCACGCTAAGACTGTGACGTTGGCTATGCTGGGATTTCCGAGGGTTGAGTGGAGCGCTTCTATAGATTATGTACCAAGTAGAGTGATTTTATATTAGAAGGATCAGCTTATGGTTGAGAAGGGTTTCCTATCCTATTTGACTTTTGTGAGGGATGTTAGTGCAGAGACTCCTACCATTGATTCTGTTCCGGTAGTACGTGATTTTCCGGATGTGTTTTCTGCAAACCCTTCGGACATGCCACCCGACAGCGATATTGACTTTGGTATTGATTTGGTGCCGGGCACTCAGCCCATTTCTATTCCACCGTATTGTATGGCACCAGCGGAGTTGAAGTAGTTGAAAGAACAGCTTCAGGAACTCCTTGAAATGGGTTTATTCGGCCTAGTGTTTCACCTTTGGTCGCACCGATTTTATTTGTGAAGAAGAAGGATGGTTCATTGAGGATGTGCATTGATTACAAGCAGTTAAACAAGGTCACAGTCAAGAATAAGTATCCTTTGCCTCGTATTGATAATTTATTTGACCAACTTCAGGGAGCGAGGGTGTTCTCCAAGATTGATTTGAGGTCTGGTTATCACCAGATGAAGATTCGGGATTTGGATATTCTTAAGACAGCTTTCAGGACCCGACATAGCCATTATGAGTTCTTGGTGATGTCTTTTGGGATGACCAATGCCCCAACAGTGTTCATGCATTTAATGAACAGTGTATTCCAGCCCTATTTGGACTCATTCGTTATTATATTCATTGATGACATCCTGGTGTACTCTCGAAGCTAAGAGGAGCATGCTCAGCATTTGAGGATTGTATTACAGAGATTGAGGGAGGAGAAGCTTTATGCAAAGTTCTCCAAGTGTGAGTTTTGGCTCGGTTCAGTAGCATTCTTGGGGCACGTGGTGTCTAGTAAGATCATTCAGGTGGATCCGAAGAAGATAAAGGTGGTGTAGAGTTGGCCTAGACCGTCCTCAGCCACGAAGATTAGGAGATTTCTTGGTTTAGGGGGTTATTATCGTCGCTTTGTGGAGGGATTTTCGTCTATTGCATCGCCCTTGACCAAATTTACCCAAAAGGGTGCTCCATTCAGGTGGTCGGATGAGTGTGAGGAGAGCTTTCAAAAGCTTAAGACTGCCTTGACCACAACTCCAATATTAGTTTTGCCATCAGCTTCAGGTTCTTACACCGTGTATTGTGATGCCTCGAGGATAGGCATTGGATGTGTTCTGATGCAGGAGGGTAGGGTGATTGCTTATGCCTCGTGCCAGTTGAAGACCCATGAGAAGAATTATCTTGTCCATGATCTTGAGTTAGCAGCCATTGTTCACGACTTGAAAATTTGGCGTCATTATTTGTATAGGGTTCATTGTGAGATCTATATTGATCATCGGAGTCTGCAGCATCTATTTAAGCAAAAATATCCTTAAGGACTATTATATCACTATTTTGTGCCATCCGGGGAAGGACAATGTGGTGGCCGATGCCTTGAGTCGTCGGGCGAAGAGTTTGGGATGTTTAGCATATCTTCCGACAGCAGAGAGACCCTTGCCATTGGATGTTCAGGCCATAGCGGGCCATCTTGTGAGATTGGATATTTCGGAGCCGATTCGGGTGTTGGCTTGCATGGTCTCCGGGTCTTCTCTTTATGACCATATCAGGGAGTGTTAGTATGATGAACCCGACCTGCTTGTTCTTCAGGACAGGTTTCAACGAGGTGATGCTAGAGATGTGACTATTGGGGATAATGGCGTGTTGAGGATGCAGGGCCGGATATATGTGCCTAATTTAGACGGGCTCCGGGAGTTGATTCTTGAGGAGTCCCACATCTCGCAGTATTCCATCCATCCAGGTGCCGCGAAGATGTACCAGGATTTGAGACAGCACTATCGGTGGAGGAGGGTGAAGAAGGATATAGTTGGGTTTGTGGCTCGGTGTCTCAACTGTCAGCAGGTTGAGTATGAGAATCAGAGACCGGATGGCTTGCTTCCGAGGTTAGATATCCCAGAGTGGAAGTGGGAGCAGATCACCATGGACTTCGTAGTTGGGTTCCCACAGACTTTGAGGAAGTTTGATGCTATTTGGGTTATTGTGTATCGGCTGACCAAGTCCGCACTTCATTCCAATTGGTACTACTTACACTTCAGAGCGGTTGGCTGAGATTTATATTCGAGAGATTGTTCGCCTGCATGGTGTCCCAGTTTCCATCATTTCAAATAGAGGTACTCAGTTTACATCGCAGTTTTGGAGGGTCGTGCAGCAAGAGTTGGGTACTCAGGTTGAGTTGAGCACAACTTTTCACCCTCAGACGGACGGACAGTCCGAGCGCACTATTCAGATATTGGAGGACATGTTGCGAGCTTGTCTCATTGACTTTGGGGGTTCATGGGACAAGTTTCTGCCACTCGCGGAGTTTGCATATAACTACAGTTATCAGTCGAGTATTCAGATGGCTTCGTACGAGGCTTTATATGGGAGGAGGTGTAGATCTATGATAGGATTTGAGCCGGGTGAGGCTAGGATCTTGGGTACAGACTTGGCTCAGGATGCATTAGATGAGGTGAAATTGATTCGGGAGCGACTTCGCACGGCGTAGTCTAGGAAGAAGAGTTATGCGGGTAGGAAGGTCCATGATGTGTCTTTTATGGTTGGGGAGAAGGTTTTGTTGAAGGTATCACCCATGAAGGGTGTTATGAGGTTTTGGAAGAGGGGAAAGTTGATCCCTCGGTTCATTAGGCCTTTTGAGGTGCTTCAGAGGATAGGGGAGGTGGCTTATAAGCTTACCTTGCCACCCATCTTGTCGAGTGTGCACCAGTGTTTCATGTTTCTATGCTCTGGAAGTATATTGGAGATCCGTCCCATGTTTTGGACTTCAGCATGATTCATTTGGAGGGTGATATGAATTATGATGTGGAGCCAGTGGCCATTTTGGATCGGTAGGTTCGAAAGTTGAGGTCAAAGGACATAGCTTAGGTGAAGGTGCAACGGAGAGGTCATCCTATGGAAGAGGCCACCTGGGAGACCGAGCAGGAGATGCGGAGAATATATCCACACCTATTTGAGACTCCATGTATGTTTCTAGACCCGTTCAAGGACGAACGTTTGTTTAAGAGGGGGAGGATATAACGACCCGGCCGGTCATTTCAAGAGTTATAGCCATGTTTCCCTCATTTGTGTTTCCTTTTGTGTTCTACAGCTATATTATGATATGTCAGGTTAGTTGGTTTGGGTCCGGAGTGGAATGAGACACTTAGTCTCTTATTTAGAATCTTAAGTTGGAAAAGTCAATCGGATGTTGACATATGTGTAAACGATCTCGGATTGGACATAGGAGTGCGTCTGAAATGTTATTTGGAGGTTCGTAGTGGAATTAGGCTTGAATTGGCGAAAGTTGAAAATTTGGCGATTTTGGTTGGTAGTGGAAAATTAGATAATGAGGTCGGAATGGAATTTTGGAAGTTGTATAGGTTCATAGTGTCATTTGTGGCGTGTGTGCAAAATTTGAGGTCATTCGGACGTGGTTTGATAGGTTTCAGTGTTATTTGCAGAATTTGGAAGCTTAGAAGTTCTTAGGCTTAAATCTGAGGGTAATTTGGTATTTTGATGTTGTTTTGAGTGATTCAAAGGTGCGACTAAGTTCGTATGTTCATATATGAATTTTGAGTGGTTATCGGATCGATTATGGACTTGGGAGATGGTTGATTCTGCTGGTGTTTGTGGCTGCTAGTATTTTTCGCACCTATGGAAGGGTAGCCGCAGGTACGAGGCTGCAGGCGCACGTGAGAGTTCGCAGGTGTGGACAGAGTTGAGGTAGGCTGGGTCCGCAGGTGCGTAGGAGTGGTCGCATCTACGAGCCCTCAAGTGCGAGACCTGGGGCGCATATGCGGAAGAGAGGAGTTGAGCCAGTTCGGCAGAAGCGGAAGAGATGCGCAGGTACGCGCCCGCATGTGCAGAGCCTAGGGCGCAGGTGCGGAATAAAAGACTTTAGCGGTTTTCGCAGGTGCAAAAGTTTTTGCGCAGGTGCGCATATTTAGCTGCATGTGCGAAAGACCTAGGTAGAAACTATAAATAGAACACTTCGTGAATTTTGGTTCATTCCCACCATTTTAAAGTCGGTTTTTGGAGCTTTTTGGGGTGATTTTGAAGGGGATTCAAGGGTTTATCAGTGAGGTAAGTTTCTTGAGCTCTAACACTCGTATCTATGGTGTTTTTCCGTTGTTTTATCATCTAATTAGTGGGATTTAGGAGTGAAAATGAGGGGTTAGGGCTTGGGATTTTAGAGAGTTTAATTTGAGGATTTGATGGACCAAATGACGTCGAATTTTGATAAATTTCGTATGTATGGACTCGTGAGTGAATGGGATTTCAAGTTTTGTAACTTTTGTTGAATTTCGAGACATGGGCTCGGGAGCCAGGTTTGAACGAATTTTGGGTTCTTGGTCTAATTTCGTAGTTTTTCTTGTGGAATTCATTCCTTTAGCGTATATTGATGGTATTATACTAGTTGTAATAGATTCGGAGCAGTTGGAGGCCGAATCGAGGGGCAAGAGCATTGCGTAGTAGAGGTTTTATCGGTTTGTGGTAAGTAACGGTTGTAAATCTAGTCCTGAGGGTATGAAACCCCAAATTTTATGTCATGTGATTATTTGGAGGTGACACGCATGCTAGGTGACGGGCGTGTGGGCGTGCACCTTTGGGGATTGTGACTTGGTCCGTCTCGTATCAACTGTAAAGTCGAATATTTGGTTGAAACTACATGCTTCTTACGTGTTTTAGAAAGAAATTCTGAAAATCAAGTTGGATGCCATGTTTAGGCCTTATGCAGTGTTGCTTGCACCCTTAGAGGTATTTTCTTGTTGTATCTCATTGTTTTTGATTGAAAATCTATACTCAGTCATGTTTATACATATTTACTGCATATTCAATCTCTATTACTCTATTTTTGATGCATCATATAAATATTGTTTGGGCTGAATACTTTGATTTCTGAGAGCCCGAGAGGCTGGAAAGGTTTATGATTGAGTGAGGCCGAGGGCCTGATTTGTAAGGATATTTATGGGAACGAGTTGCACGCCGAAGCATGTTTCATTGATTCTGCCATGATGGGCATTGATATAGCGCTTGGGCTGAAGGAGCCCCTCTGGAGTCTGTACACCCCCCAGTAAGCACAGGTACCTACTGAGTGCGAGTGCCGAGCGCCAAGTGTTGAGTGATTGGGAGGCATGAGTGATGTTTGCCCGAGGGGCTGTATATGAATGATGTTTGCCCGAGGGGTTGTATATGAGTGATGTTTGCCTGAGGGGCAATATACGATATCATCATTTGTGCTCACCTCTGCATTGAGCCTTTATTTGAAAATTCTTGAAAAAAAATTTAAATGAATTTACTAGAACTTGATTTAAACGAGTTGATTTGACTTAAAGTATGATTTTAAAGCATGCCGTATTTTTCTAAGTTTTCGTGATATGAACTATACTTGCATTTTTGCTCGTCACTACTTCTCAGTCTTTATTTACTGTTGTTACTTACTGATTTTGCGTACTCACATTACTCTTTGCACCTTGTGTGCAGATCCATGTGTTTCTGGACACGGTAGCGGTTGCTGATTATTGCAGTTGCGGTCCATCGGAGATAGCAAGGTAGCTGTCTGGCGATCGCAGCCTTCTTTTCTCCCTCTTTATCTTCCCTTAGTTTTATTTGGTTATTTTCCAGACTATGTTATCTTGATATTGTCAGACAATTTTAATAGTTACTCATGACTAGTGACACCCCGATATCGGGCTTTCTTTCCCCACTTTTATTTTTGGTTGAACTCAATTGCGAAGGTTATGCTATGAGTAGCTTTGAATTTATGTTTTGAAATGAAAATATCAATGTGTTTTTAATAATGTGTCGGCTTGCCTAGTACCACGATAGGCGTCATCACGACAAGGTTAGTTTTGGGTCGTGACACTTAGTTCTAACTATCTCACTTGCTTTTGCTTTCTTCCAATGGTTTTGCTTCCCATGCTCCTAGAAAATAAAAAATGACACTACAAAAATAATACAATAAAATAATAATAAAAAGAATTAAAAATAAAAAAAAGCAGTAGAGCTGGGTTGCCTCCCAACAAGCACTTGATTCAACATCACGGCAGGATGCGAATCAATTTTTGCCTCCATCTTGAGTATATGATTTGAACCTCAAGTTTTGCTTCAAGTTTATGATTATGCTCATGGGGCGGTTTAAATTCTTGCGAGCCAAAAATTAAATAAATTCTCATGCACTTTTTGGCTCTCCACCGAGGAGTGTCACCTTGCTTAGATGACCTTGAAAATTTTAAAATATAAGGCTCATCTACCTCTTCCGTGGACTCCTTTTTATGCTCGTAAAGATCCATTCCCATTTCACCATCTGAACATAATGTAGAGAAGTGTTTGGAATGAGGTCCAACGCGCTCAAATACATGAACTTCAAAATTTTCGACATCCTCAAAACCAATCACACTAGACCTAACTAAATTTGTATCTTCAATGTCCTTGGTTAACTCTAGTATTATTTCTTCAACATCGGCATCCTCAAATTCTAGCTAGTTAGAGTGTTGGTGTTCTACTTTGGACCCCTCCATTGGCACCTCAATTTCCAACTCTAATGCACACTGCTCCTGGCTACTATCCATAATATTAATATGTTGAGCATTAAAATATTCAACTAATTGACTCACTTGAGCCTCCAAGTTGCGAATAGTCACATCTTGTCTTTGTACCGCAGTTGTGTCTCATCATTTTCTTTTCATAAGGTACCTTAACATATCCTTGATCTCTTTCAGGTTGTCATCCTCAGGTTCTTTGTTCCTGTTAACCTTACAAGAAAAAGTAGAACCATCATAGTAAGGGGTTGGGGGAGGATAAGAAATATTAGCACCGCCATGAAAGTGACCATCTTGACCACCACATATATTACACACACTCCATACATAAGATTGATTTGGTGCACATAACTCGCTCTCGAAAATATTTTGATAATTTTTCCATGGGTGGTTTCCTCCATAGTACGCATAAGAAGGATCAAAAGTAGAAGTACCAACATCAAAACCCTCATAATTCTGAGATGCCATGTTTCTCAAAGTACCAAGTAAAACAAAAAACTCAAATACTAGAAAACAAAATAAAAGTTCAAAACTTGAAACCTAACAGTATATATACACCTACATCTACACCGTTAGTTCCCAGGCAACGGTGCCAAAATTTGATCACGCCCAGCTCTAGTCCTAAAAAGGATAAGCGGTCGCTGCAAATATAATCTGGTCTAAAAGTCCGGAGTCGAATCCTAGAGAGAACTAAGATTTAGCTACAACTGTTCACTATCATGAAGAAGAAAAGTTTGAATAATTTCTAAGTTATAAATATTAAGATTCTTATGTCTAACTAATTAACTAACAAATTAAGGAGTGAACTAACAACTAAAGATACTAAGGGTTGGAGATAAGATTAAGGAGGTCTAGAGTTATGATTTTTTCAATTGTCGAAATCCTTCCCGCTACATCTCCTATAATGTCACCTAATTATTCACTACTGTTCGTGAGCATTTTAGGTGTTGTAATTCTTTCCAGAGCAACTCCCATAATTTACTAGACATATTCTCCGAACTACGCTAGCTGGCACAATCTTACCGCTCACTATGACCACGTCAAGACTTTGTTATTACTAAACCCACATTTAGACCTGTTGTATTGATTCCTCATATACGTTAGGAGTGACGTTGTTCAACAACTACCTAAATATGTACCCTTTCCCAAACAATACATAATAAATAGGCACAGTCAATTGAGGTCATCCAATCAACAAAAATAAACACGCAGTTGAAGAAGTAAAGAAATTCAAAAGCTAAATTATATTCAAACTTAACAAAAGTTCATCCTCCAAAAGGTTCCTTCAAAATCCTAGATAACAAATTATCTATTCATAAGAGTATGCAAAACTACAAAACTAGAATGCATAACCAATAATGGAAATAGAGAAAAAGAGGGAAAAACGTGGAGTTGAATCATTCTCCTTGCTCCAAGTGTGTTATTGTCTCCAAAGGTGTTGTAAAGTAGTGTATCCTCCTCCAAAGTTATGTTTTGGGATGTATTTATATGACCTAGGTAGGGTGGAGGGCCGTCCAAGACAATCCAAAATCGGATAGGAGAACTGGAGGGCGTGTCCTCCTTCGCGCATTGCGCGACCATAGACGCGAACTCAGCTTTTGCAATTTTTCAGTTGGCAAAAAGATTCGTGCCTTCGCTTCGCTTCGCTGTTTTGTGACTTTATTTTTCTCTTTTTTCACTTCTGTTTTCGTGCCACACAAAATTGGCCGAGCTCCCAATTCTTTCCACCTCTTCGTTTTGTGTCGAATGATCATATTTTGATCATTTATCATCCAAACTCGTTCCTACACATAAGAAACACATAATGAGCATATTTCACTTCACAAACCATGTAAAATCCCGCGACTCACACAAGAATTAATATGCAAATATACTCAAAAATATGCACTTTTCATCATTATCAGGTGTAAGTTGGTATAGATAATCGAGTACAATGCAGATGGTACAATAGAAAGATTTAAAACTAGGCTGGTTTCCATGGGATACATACAACAAGAGGGTCTAGATTTTTATGACACTTTTTCTCCTATTTCCAAACTCACCACTGTAAGAGAAGTTGTTGCTACTGCAGCCCTTAAGCACCGGACTTTCTATCAAATGGATGTTCACAACTTTCTCAATGGGGACCTCGAGGAAGAAGTGTACATGACAATGCCACGGGGAGTTAGTATCCAAGAGGAGCATAGAGTTTGTAAGATACCTAAATTTTTATATGGTTTGAAACAAGCATCAATGCAATGGAATCTGAAGATAACTTAAGCTCTTTTGAATTATGCATTTTGTCAAAGCAAGCATGATTACTCCTTGTTCCCTAAATTCACTAAGGATAAATTTGTACTTGTGCTTTTGTATGTGGATGATTTACTCGTGACAGAAAATTATATGGAAGAAATTCAACATGCTAAAGACACACTTCACCAGATCTTTAAGTTGAAATATCTTGGGGAACTGGGGTAGTTTCTAGGAATAGAGTCTGCCAGATCTGCTGAAGGTATCTTATGTCAGAAAAATTGTATTAGTATTTTAAAAGAATTTATATATAATTCTTTGCCAAATGTCTTTGCAAGAAGGGTAAAAGACAAGTTGTCTTACAACCAAAATGTGGCAGCCAACCTTTAAGCCTTCAGATAAATGGCATATTCCTTTGGATAAGTGACAAATGAAGATAGCCACGTTGCAATCATTCACAAGGATAGAAACATGTACTTATGGCTAGAAATAGCCTTCATTAGCCCTTCATTCTAATCATCATAAATCTTCTCATTCGTCCATCTTCTTCTTTCTAATCCTTTTTCTAAAATAATTAATTAGTATTACACACTAGTTGTTCTTTCTTTTTTTCTACTAGATGGATTTATAATTTTATATTTTGTTGATTCCTGTATCCTCTAAATAAAATAGAGATAAGTTTATTTAATCCTGGGAAAATATTTCACACTGCTGAAATAGTTTCTTAGGACAATGCTCAACACGACTCAAGCCAATTCGTGTATCTGCTCACAAATAATATTGAAGGAGTGTTATTATTGAAATTCTTACTCTCAATTACTACAATAAAAGAAAATATGGAAAATAATACTGATACTGAAAATACAACTGATACCACCAATATTGGTGCTTCCTCAGCTGCTCCAGCCCAGTTGCACTGCCATATGCCAGGCCATTTCCAGATGTGTCGAATATTGAAATTTTCGCCAATAAAAATTTCAACTGTTGGCAAGAACATATTTTTACACTGCTTGATGTACATGATGTTGCACATGCAATGCTGCATACACAACCTAGTGAAGACACGGATAATAAAATAGTAGAATCACGGCAACACGCTAACAAGATATGTTGTCATACTATATTGAAAATTATTTCTAATGGACTGTTTGATGTGTATTGCAGTTATAAGGAAGAAAAAGCTATATGGGAAGCCTTAATTAAAAAATTCACTGCTGAAGATGCTACAAAATAAAAATTTATAGTAGGAAAATTTTATCAGTTGCAGATGAGAGATGATAAAGAAATGAACATACAAATCAATGAATATCGAAAATTGCTAGAAGACTTGAAGGCTGAGGGGATGTCACTACCAGAATTTGTTGCTGGAGTGCTGATTGAGAAGCTGCATGACTCATGGAGTGACTATAAAAACAACTTAAAGCACAAACAAAAAAATTTCACCATTGAGAAAATTGTGATCCACATCCTAATTGAAGATTTCATCAGAAAATAATCTGTTAAAGCTAGGATGACAACTCTTAAAACAAATTTAGTGAAAAGAAGCAACAACAACCGCAAAAGGTACGAGAATAAGTCTCAAGGATACAAGCCTAAAAATCCTAACCTTAAAAGAAGAAAAAAAGGCTCTTGTTCTATTTTTGGAAAACCAGGCCACCATGCCTCACAGTGCATGTACAGAGCAAGAAAGGACAAAGGAAAAACTCGTACTCATAAGGCTAACTTAGCTGAAGGATGTGATATTATTGCAGTTGTCATTTCTCAAGTAAATGTTGTAGCACATTCAAAAGAATGGGTGGTAGACTCTGGGCTACTTGGCACATTTGTGCAAATCGAGAAGCATTTTTCTTTTATACTCCTGTAGAGGATGATAGAGAAAAGGTATACCTTGGAGACTCATGTACTACCAAAGTCTTGGGTAAGGGTAAAGTTCTCCTAAAAATCACTTCGGGAAAAACTTTAGCGCTTGTTGATGTACTACATGTTCCTACAATGAGGGAAAATTTGATCTCTGTATCTTTGTTGGGAAGAGCCGAAGTGAAAGTGTCATTTGAATCTGATAAGATTATAATGACCAAATATAATGTGTTTATGGGTAAGGAATATTGTAACCAATGACTCTTTGTACTTAATATTTCTGATTTATCAATGAAAATGCATCTTCTTCTGCTTATATGGTCGATTCTATTTATTTATAGCATGCAATATTAGAACATGTTAATTTTGTATATATAAGCAAAATGCAGTCATTAGGTTTAATATTTTCACGACCCAAAACCAACCCGGTCGTGATGGGGCTTATCGTGGAACTAGGCAAGCCTGCACACTCCTAACCAAATCGGTTTCTCATTTAAAAATAATAGAAACGAATCTTTCTTACTGAAACATTGAACAAAAAGATAAAATACAAGCCAAAATGCAGAAAGATAATTCCCAACAACTGGTGTCACTAAGTCATGAGCCATACTACAATGGTACCAAAATACATCAAGACGACATTTGTCTGGGAAATAACTACAAAATACACAAAGGAAGATAGGGAAAGAGAAAGGCGGGTCTGCGATCGCCAAGTAGCTACCTCGCTCTCTCCAAAGATGAACCGCAGCAAACGATCAACTAGTACTATCGTGACCTAGGATACCTGGATCTTCACACAAGGTGCAGGGGTAACGTGAGTACACCAACTCAGTAAGTAACAAGCCCAAACTGTGGGCTGAGAGGTAGTGACGGACTAAACCTCAACATTTATAACAGAATCAATGTACAAAAATTTAGGCATGCTTTAAGTTAACTAGACAGCTCAAAGTGATAAGATAAGTACAGTCCCGAAGAGTTTAACATATATAACTCAACATATCCCACATGCCAATGCATCAACTGTATGAAATGCACAATGTACTCCCACTCTCAAATACTCGTCCACTCAGTACTGTATATGGCTCGCATGGCCCAGGGAAGATCCATCCCAGAATATATACATGTCTGACAGAAGTCACTTAGTATCGAGGAAGTCCAATCCAGCCCTATGGAGAAGATCCATCTCCAGATACAAATACTTCGGACAAGATCCATGTCCAGTGAAGATCCATCCCTCAATAATATCATCGCACTCACTGGGTTTGTGTTCCATACTACGGATGGGCACCTACAGCCAAACCTCTATCATAAGCCAGATCCAGGCATAAATCAATATAACATGCTGCGGTGTGCAGCCCGATCCCATAACTGTCACTCAATATCATGCTCTCGGCCTCACTCAGTCATCACTCTCCAGTCTTTTTCACAGGGGCTCACAATGCATGGACTAGCCCGAATCAATGCTATAATGTGCAAAACAACAATTTTCGAGAATGAGACATGATATGTGATGGGTTATATTCTGTTTTGATGATCTAACAAACTTTTACGTGACGAACCAGAGAAAGGACCTGATGTGTAAACAGCACAAGCAGTTAGCTCCAACTCAAGGAATTTCGGACTGTGTACCTTTAATCAATAAGGGACCAGTTGGAGGACCTGATCCCTTGACAGACTCACAAACGGAAGTACAGGTTTAACTTTACAGCTGTAAAAAGCTGTGATAGAAAAGTGACTGCCTGCAACTATACACGCTACAGTGCAGCAGTCACTTCCCATTTGTTGTGAAGTGTACCCAAAAGATTTGGAACATCCTTCTTGGAATATGGTAAGGTATTTAACATCTTCTGTGAATACAATCAACACATTCACTTTAGAATATATACATGTCTTGTTGTGCTCAGCTGCTGTGGATCAAACAACAATTGGAGGACTTTGGAGTATTTATTGACAGCATTCCACTTCTATGTGACAATACCAGTGCGCTCAACATGGCAAAGAACTCGGTTCAACACAACAGGACTAAGCACATTGATGTGAGACATCACTTTCTCAGAGACAATGTTGAAAAGGGGCACATTAGTATGAGGTTCTATTGTACTGAAGATCAGATTGTAGATATATTCACCAAGGTGCTGGGCAGGGAACATTTTGAGAAAAATAGAATGGCTCTGGGCATGCTGAGACCAAACTAGAGACCCGGTTCTCCTTTTTGGCTATGAATATCTTACTCAGGTACAGATGGCTAAGGTGTTTTCTGATAAAGTCTAACTCGCATCAATATCGTTGCAGGTAGACACGCATGATGACTACAGAATTTAAAGGAATGGAATTGTAGAACATAAGGAGACTGAGCACTTTTTCAAAAAAAAAAACACAACAACAACAAGTACAGGACCTGGTCCATGTTCCCCAGGTTAGTAGCTATGTGTACTATATCCCTCTTTCAAAAAGTAACTGCATTAATTACTGTTGCCACACCTTCGCCTTTTCAGAAGACAGATCCATCACGTCTATCACTCCACCCTTTCAAATCCCTCTGCCCATTTCCCTCGTCCCAAAACTTCCTACCGCTAGTTGAACCAGTTTCTTCTCCCCCTCATTACTCAAATCACTTATAAACTCCCTCGCCTCAAACCTATCTATAAACACCCACTCTTACGGACAACTCTCTCTTTCTCTCTCTCTCTTTTAATTCCTTTACTAGCTGTCAACAATGGCCTCCTCAAATGAACTCTCCCCTTCCATCACCACTGACCTCAACATTGTTCCAGTGGACGGTCAGGAATCCCCTTTTCTGGAGGAAGCCATCTCTGCTCCTACTCCATCATCACCTCCACTTGAACTAGAGACTTCCAAGGGACCCTCAGTCTCAGAAGCTCCTCCTTCTTTCTCTCCTCCAGCTGATTCCCCACAAAAAAACCTAACTGATGAAACCACCATCGTACCTCCTCCTTCCTCTGTATCACTATCTGAACCCTTCACCGCTGAAGCCTCTCAAGTCTCTGAAGTTTCAGAAGATAACCCCGACCAGTACATCAACCCCTTATTCCTTCATTCCTCGAATCCCATGGAGTCTCCTGAAAAGGAGGCAGCCGAAAATATAATGGCCATTGCCTCTGAGAACTCCCCCTCTGAAGGCGCCTCCTCCCTTCCTGAAATGCAAGGAGCAGCGTCGTCCATCCTAGAGGATGAAGGAACATTGGTTCTTTTTTATTCTCTTCCCCATGAGGTTACACCTTCCAAACCTAGTGAGGGACCTGATTCACCACCCTCTCAGTCCCTTCAAGAACAGATCTTCTATACACCCCCTCTTGAGTCCATTCCTCTGCTTCATGAACCCATGCATGAGGATGATGAGGATGACATAGTGCTGAGTGCTCGATTCAAAATCCGTCACAGCATTTGCACTCCAGCACCATCTGTTAAGCGTCCCTCAACCAGGATACAGAAGAAAGAGGCTGGAAAAGGATGGTCAAGTAGTGGGGGACAAAGACATTCATGTGGTTGCAGTAGATGATGACACTGCTGAGGAACCTAGTTCCTTAGTGGAACGGAAGAAATCAGGGTCTGGTCCACGTGATAAGAAAGAGACTCCGACAAGTGATCGAAGGACAAGCAGAAGGTGGTTGGGGAGGCAAGTGAGAGGAAATCTATATCTGCTAGTTCTAAAGGAAAATCTGTGAAGGTGTCAAGGAAACGAAAAAGAGAGGAAGAAACTGCGGTAGAACCTGGTGCTGTAAAGCCCATATCAAGTAGTAGTGGGAAGTGGAAGGAAAACGTTCAAAAACAAAGTGTGTTGTGGGGTCGTACTTTTGAACCTGAGATTCTAGAGATGCCTGGCATGAGTCAACTCATGACCATGGTTGAGTTCCAAAAGTGGGAAAACTTGTTTAACGTGAGTAGTCCTAAGGTCTATGAAGACGTTGTGAAAGAGTTCTATGCTACCCTCTTCACACCTGAAGACGGTCATGTTTCTGTGTTGGTAGGGAGTGTGGATATCGTCCTTGATGACATTGCTCTAGGGAAAATTCTAGATGTTCCATCGGAAGGGCTGTCTTCAGTGGATCCTAACAAGTATGCATGTAGCGGTGATTTTCGGAGAGCTATAGTTAAATCAAGGACAGTCCAGCAGGGGGATCGGGTGCACAAGAAGGCTATGTTGTTGGTAAAACCTGTTTACCAACTCCTGTTTGAGCTGGTGAACCGAGCTGAGCGACGCTCTGTTGCTTTCAGAGCTGATTTGATTTTGATAGAAGCCATTGATGATTTCAAGCCTGTCAACTTGCCTGCTCTTATGATAAATCACATGGATAAGGTTGTCTCGGTCAAGGATGGGAACCATGGTCTCCCCTATGGCTTTTTCCTCACTCGAGTTTTTAAGCACTTCAAGATTCCACTTAGCAATCCTCGGGTTGGGACTCGCAAGCAAAGACTTCCTTATGTTTTCACGTGTTTCTTAATACAATCAGTCTTTTTATGTTCTCTGTTAACTTTACAGTTGTAAAAATTTGTGACAGAAAAGTGACTGCCTGCAACTGTACACACTACAGTGCAGCAGTCACTTCCCATTTGTTGTGAAGTGTACCCAAAAGATTTGGAACATCCTTCTTGGAATATGGTAAGGTATTTAACATCTTGTGTGAATACAATCAACACATTCACTTGAGCATTTACTAACATTCTTCTAAGCATTGAAGATCTGCCCAGCATTGAAGGCTCAACTGTGTCAAGAACAAGAAGACAACTCCACTAAAGAGGACCAGTTTCACTGTGTCTTAGGCGTCCATTAGTTGAGTTGTAATCTTGTGTTTTTATTTCTATTGCATTATATCTTGCTTTCTTAGAAACCTTGTAATAGGAACTCTAAAACCTTTATTCCATCCATGCTTTTGTGTGACTAGGGTTAGTCATAAGTCAAAGTCTTTGTAACTAGAGAGTTACAAAGTGGCTTGTAATAGTGAGTGCAAGTTAGTAAGTTGAAGTCTTTGTAAGAGTGACTTACAAAGTGGCTTGTAATAGTGTAGATTACAAGTTACTGAAGTTGAAAACCTACAAGAGTAGGTCGTGGTTTTTGGTCCCCTTAAGAGGGAACTTTTCCACGTAAAAATCCCGTGTCACTTTACTTGTATTCTTAAAGTATATCTTTGTGGGAACTCATAGAGGACCTGGTAACTCTACTAGTTGGTAGACTCACAAACTTTCAATATGATATGAAATAAGGAGACTGAGTAGATAGTAACAATGAAACACATGAAATGACAGCAATAAGCGACCACTCGGGTCTCAACAATATCGGCATGAAGCCTTAACATAATATCTAGCATGTTTGCATTAATCACATTGACAGTAGTACGAATATAAACAAGGAGGAATCACTAAACGGTGTCATGGAATGAACCAGGTCACATTTCTCATGGTGCACGCCCGCACGCCCGCCACTTGGCATGTGCTTTACCTCAATTCAAATCGATTAACACGTAGTTCGGGGTTTCGAACCCTCAGAACCAAGTTTGGAAGCATTACTTACCTCAATCAAGAGAAAGCTCTACTCCGTGATTCCCCTGACACTCGACTCGGCCTCAAATCGCCCCGAATCTATCCAAAATCAGAATCATATCATCAATACATGCTAAAGGAACAAAACCCACACGAAAATTATCAAATCAAATAAAAAAATCCCGAAATTTACCAAACACGATCCCCAGGCCCACATCTCGGAATCTGATAAAAATCAAAAAACCAGAATCCTTATCCTCTCACGAGTCCATGCATACCAAATTCATCAAAATCTAACTTCGTTTGACCCCTCAATCACCCTATTTTAACTCTCAAGTTCCAAGCCTTAATTCCCCAATTTTCACCCTTAAATCCCACAAATTTCATGCTTAATTAACTGAAAATCACCATAGAATCGAGTGTTATGTTCAAAAACATTACCTCAATGTGTTTCCCTTTGAATCCCTCTTCAAAAATCTCTCAAAAGCTTCAATCCCGACTTCAAAAATGGTGGAATTGGGAAAGATTCTTCTGCCCCAGGGATTTCGCACCTGTGGACAATTCCTCTGACCTGCGGAATCGCACCTGCGGTCTCATGTGCGCACCTGCGAAAAGTCACTTAAACGCCAACTTCGCATCTGCAGCTCACTACTCGCACCTGCAGGCTCGCAGGTG
The DNA here is from genome assembly GCA_005239525.1 of Nicotiana knightiana. Taxonomy (NCBI): domain Eukaryota; kingdom Viridiplantae; phylum Streptophyta; class Magnoliopsida; order Solanales; family Solanaceae; genus Nicotiana; species Nicotiana knightiana. The sequence goes on along the minus strand of ML412332.1, from coordinate 41,997 downwards.
CGACCAAACTTCCGCACTTGTGCTAACTGCCCAGACCTCCATTTTTACATCTGCGATAGGCCCTCCGCACCTGCGATCATCGCACCTGCGGCTCTCCATCCGCAGGTGCGGCCACACCAGAAGAATCACACCAGCACATTTTCAACAGTTCAAACTTCCCAAATTCAATCTGTTAACCATCCGAAACACGCCCAAGGCCCTAGGGACCTCATCCAATCATCCAAACAAGTCATATATCACTACCCAAACTTAGTCGAACCTCCGAAACACCCAAAACAACACAAAAATACCAAATCAACCTCGAATTCAAGCCTAAGAGCTTCTAAATTTCAAATTTTCACCAACGATGCCGAAACCAACCAAACCACGTCCGAATTATCTGAAATTTTGCACACACATCACTAACGACCCGACGAACCTATTCCAACTTCCGAAATTCTATTCCGACCACGATAGCTAATTTTCCACTGCCCTCCGAAAATCGGCAAAAATCCAATTTTGCCAATTCAAGCCCAATTCTATCACGGACCTCCGAATAACATTTTGAACACTCTCCTACGTCACAAATCACCTAACGAAGCTATCTGAACCCTAAAAACCAAATTCCGAGATCATTTACTTATAAGTCAACTTCTAGTTGACTTTTTTAACTATATAACCAACTTAAGAGACTAAGTGTCTCATTTCTCTCCACAATCACTCTGATCCCGAGCCAACCAACCCAACACAACATAAAAGAGTTGAACCACACATAATGAAGCAGAAACAGGGGGAAACAGGGCTATTACCCTCGGAACGACCGGCTGGGTCGTTACATCCTCTCCCACTTAAACATGCGTTCGTCCTCGAACGTGCCAAGAATTGTTCTCCAACACCATCAAACTGCCGCGTAACCTCACTATGCACATACCCGGGGGTGATCCCATGTCACTCTATCCCATATAGGTCTGAAAACACAGCATAACAAAAATTTCTTCATCCAACCTAGCCCGAGATTTAGAATCCAAAGTTTTCCACATCTGAAATCTTCTATAAGATCATAATCTTGTATCTACACACTGTATAAGTCTGAACAAGATGTACCCAACCATAAAAATAACTCAAGATGAAATCACATGATATCCCACATAACTCAAACACTCGTAGTGATAATTTATGAACACAGTGGCTGCTCAGAACAACCCAATGTCGGTAATAAACCTATTATCAAACAGAGACTTGTTCGAACACCTTCCTATACTGCCAATGATGAAAGAAACACGCAGGAACCCATTACCATTCGTTGGATCAACAAGTGGTGGAACTCCCTCTCCTTTGATAGGAACTATAGCAAAATTTCTAAGCCAATTAGCATCAATATCCTCCCAAATAAGCCGCAACCAGATCCGATAGAACCCATTATAAGTCCGATGACCTCCTTTCATCCATCACAACCACTCTAGTGACATGCCACATCAATACAATCTAAAGTCACAACTCGTGCAATCCGTGCACCAATATGAAACAAGCCAAGTGTCAAACATAGAAAATTACTCAAGCGAGAGAACCGGTCTGCAAGCTCAACAAATACCACCACAATGTGATGCTAACAACCCATCTCGCACCGTAGAACCTTAACACACGAAATCTAACACAAGGATCATATCCCAACATGACTTCATTGCAATGCGCGACCCCATTCGAACATTGTTCCTCATGAATTACCTCAAGTCGCAATGCTCAAAATCAATCACCACGCAAAATTCGATATCCAGTACTCAAAGTGCATTACCATAACCACAGAGAAACAGATAGTACGATGCCACATGAAACCCGAAGGAACATAACCAATACGCCTAAATCATGCAATACCCAATTACTCATCTCACTCAAATTCCACTATGAGACCACAATAGAACTGCACCATGTGTGCCTAAAACCAACGGATCATAACTCTTAGTAGCATGGAAGAGTAACTCATAACTCATTCTAGAACACAAATAAGCCCAACAATGACTGAATCAAAACTCACACTAACCTCTGACTAACGTTGGGCTATGTTTCCATATCCCACAACTATGAAATTATCTACTCATTAGAGTTCCCAGTTTCCAAATCCATATAACACACGAATCACTATATTCGATCTCAACTTCGCCGTCTGAATGTCTAATACTTCTCCAATACATGACCCTACCTCGAGGGATACCCCATATAATTCTGTATGTGTTACAAGGAAAAATCTGAATGTCCACAGCCGACCAACGAGGAGAGTACCGCCACACCAATTAAGTATCCATAAATCAAAACATAGTGCCTCTTATGAAACTTACACCCTCAACAAGCCATATTTAGAAGTAATATCATCTATCTGGTCACCTGGGATTGTCTGTGCTACCTAAGAATTCAGAATTTCCTTTTCAAACCACATCAAATTTGACCCTACTGAGCAATAACAAATCCACCGGGGTCTCCAGATCCCCAATAGACACCACACATGACCGATACACGCTGTCCACAATAATAGTATCGCCTATAGGGCTGGACACATGAACGGATGTAACTAAAGATTCATGGGGAATATCCAGAAAATGAGCAAAAAATGATAAAATATATGAATATGTGGAACCGGGATCAAATAAAACTGAAGCCTCTCGGTGACATACTGAAACAATACCTGTGATCACGGCATCTGAGGCCATGGCATCTTGTCTGGCTGGAAGTGCATAAAATCGGGCCTGACCACCACCGGATCGACCTCCCCCTCTAGGGCTACCCCTAGTTTCCTGGGCGGGTGGTGAAGTAACTGGGACTGAAGCCGAGGGATGACTCATCTGCTGAGATGGACCTCCCGTAAGACGGGGACAAAACCTTTTGATATGACTCGGATCTCCACACTCAAAGCAACCCCACTCGACAAATGGCGGTGGGGACTGAAGGGAACCCCTAGCACCGAGATAACTGATAAAATATCCTGGCATGGAAGAGCCCTGGACTGACGGTGCACTGGATGAACTCTGGGCTGGAAGGGCACTTTATGATGAGTGGACCTGATGAGAACTGCAGGGACCATGCCCTCATGGTGCACCACTATAAGCTGAGCGAGCTGGCTAAGCTAGCCTAAATGGGCGGCCTCTGCTATGCCGAAGCTGACCTTTAGAGGGAACACTACTAAAGCTACCAGATCCTCGAGGCCTCTTGTCCTCCCTCTCATCTCGCTCCTGGCGATGAACTGACTCAATCGCTCGGGCAATATCAACAAACTTCTCAAAAGTAGCGCCTTACACCCTCTCCCTGGTCATAAGAATCTGAATTTGGTATATGAGGCCATCCACGAACCTCCTGATCCTCTCCCTCTCTATGGGAACCAACTAAACAGCATGACGAGATAGCTTTGAAAATCTCATCTCATACTGCGTCACAGTCATCTCATCCTGACGTAACTGCTTGAACTGCCTGCACAGCTCCTCTCTGCGGAACTGTGGTACATACTTCTTTAGGAAGAGAGTGGAAAACTTCTTCCAGGTAAGGGGCACTGCACCAACAGTCCTACTCCTCTCATAAGCCTCCCACCAAGTAAAAGCAGCTCCTGAAAACTGGAAAGTGGTGAACAAGACCCCACTAGTCTCCAATATACCCGTTGTACGAAGGATCCTCTAACACTTGTACAAGAAACCATGAGCATCCTCTCCCTCGGCACCACTGAAAGTCGGAGGCTGAAGTATACTAAACCTCTCCAATCTACGCTGCTCGTCATCAGGCACAACTGGAATCACATAGTCCTGAGCAAGTGCAACCAGCTGGGCTGGAGGTACCCCCGGTGTTTGAAGTCCCTGAATAACCTGATCAGGGGTACGAGCGGCGGGAGTCTGAGTGCCTCATCCGGCCTGAGAAGTAGTTGCTGAAGTAGAAACAACGACTACCTGAGCAAGGCTGATGCATGCGGTCAAAATATGGGCCAAGGTCTCCTGAAGACCCGGAATAACAATAGGCATTGTTGGTGCCTGGGCTGGTCCCATTGGAACATCTCCGGCTGGGACCTGGTCCGGAATAACCGGTGGGTCTATGGGTACTGCTCGGCTCCTGCGCGGGCTGCACTTCTACCTCTACCACGGCCTCGACCCCTCATGGGTCCAACGGGTGGCTGACCATCCTGATCGGTAGCACGTGTCCTCACTATCTGTGAGAGAATGAAACAATAGAAGTTTAGTTACCAGAATCGACAGATTCCCACTACAAGAATTCAAGAATGTGAGATTTTTCCTAAGGGTTCTGCATCCTCTCGAAGATAAGCACAGACGTCTCCGCACCGATCCGCAAGGCTCTACTAAACCTGCCCATAACTGGTGAGACCTATGTAACCTAGGCTCTGATACCAACTTGTCACGACCCAAAACCAACCCGGTCGTGATGGTGCCTATCGTGGAACTAGCAAGCCTACACACTCCTACCCAAATCGGTTTCTCATTTAAGAATGATATAAACGAATCTTTCTTACTGAAACTTTGAACAAAAAGATAAAATACAAGCCAAAATGCGGAAAGAAAATTCCCAACAACTGGTGTCACTAAGTCATGAGCCATACTACAACGGTGCCAAAATACATCAAGACAACATTTGTCTGGGAAATAACTAACAAAATACACAAAGGAAGATAGGGAAGGAGAAAGGTGGGTTTGCGATCTCCAAGAAGCTACCTCGCTCTCTCCGAAGATGAACCGCAGCAAACGGTCAACTAGTACTATCGTGACCAGGGATACCTAGATCTGCACACAAGGTACAGAGGGTAACGTGAGTACACCAACTCAGTAAGTAACAAGCCCAAACTGTAGGCTGAGAGGTAGTGACGGACTAAACCTTAACATTTATAACAGATCAATGTACAAAAATTTAGGCATGCATTTAGTTAACTAGACAGCTCAAAGTGATAAGATAAGTACAGTTCCGAACAGTTTAACATATATAATTCAACATATCCTACATGCCAATGAATCAACTGTATGAAATACACAATGTACTCACACTCTCAAATACTCGTCCACTCAGTACTCTATATGGCTCGCATGGCCCAGGGAAGATCCATCCCAGAATATATACACGTCTGACAGAAGTCACTCAGTACTGAGGAAGGCCAATCCAGCCCTATGGAGAAGATCTGTCTCCAAAAACAAATACTTCGGACAAGATCCATGTCCAGGGAAGATCCATCCCTCAATAATATCACTGCGCTCACTAGGGGCGTGTTACATACTCCGGAGGGGCTCCTACAGCCCAAGCGCTATCATAAGCCAGATCAAGGAATAAATCAATATAATATGCTGCGGCGTGCAGCCCGATCCCATAATTATCACTCAATATCAGGCTCTCGGATTCACTCATTCATCACTCTCCAGTCTCGCTCATACGGGCTCACAATGCATGGACTAGCTCGAATCAATGCTATAATGTGCATAACAACAATTTCCGAGGCTGAGACATGATATGATATGCAATAACAAGACTGAGTAGATAATAACGATGAAACACATGAAATGACAGCAATAAGCGACCACTCGGGTCTTAACAGTATCGGCATGAAGCCTTAACATAATATCTAGTATGATTCCTAGCATGGTTGCATTAATCACATTTACAGTAGTACGGATATCAACAAGGAGGAATCACTAAACGGTGCCATGGGGTGAACTAGGTCACATTTCTCACGGTGCACGCACGCACGCCTGTCACTGGGCATGTGCGTCACCTCAATTCAAATAGCATAACACGTAGTTCGGGGTTTCGAACCCTCAGAACCAAATTTGGAAGCATTACTTACCTCAATCAAGCCAAAACTCTACTCCACAATGCCCTTGCCGCTCGACTCGGCCTCAAATCGCCCTAAATATATCAAAAATTAGAATCATATCATCAATACATGCTAAAGGAACAAAGCTCACGCGAAAATTATCAAATCAAATAAGAAATCCTGAAATTTGCCAAAACCGACCCCAGGGACCACGTCTCGAAATCCGATAAAAATCACGAAATCAGAATCCTTATCCTCTCACGATTCCATGCATACCAAATTCATCAAAATCTAACTTCGTTTGACCCCTCAATCACCCAATTTTAACTCTCAAGTTCCAAGCCCCAGTTCCCCAATTTTCACCCTTAAATCCCACAAATTTTATGCTTAATTAACTAAAAATCACCATAGAATAAAATTACCTCAATGTGTTTCCCCTTGAATCCCTCTTCAAAAATCTCTCAAAAGCTTCAATCCCGACTTCAAAAATGGTGGAAATGGGCAAAATTTCGCGAAGGGTTTAACTTATACCTTCTACCCCAAGGATTCCGCACCTGCGGACAATTCTTCGCACCTGCAGTTCCAGGTGCGCACCTGCGAAAAGTCACTTAAATGCCAACTTTGCATCTGCGGCTCACTACTCGCACCTGCGCTAACTGCCCAGGCCTCCATTTCTGCATCTGAGATCATATGTAGGTGCGTCCACACCAGAAGAATCACACCAGCACATTTTCAGTAATTCAAACTTCCCAAGTTCAATCCGTTAACCATCTGAAACACGTCCGAGGCCCTCGGGACCTCAACCAATCATCCAAACAAGTCGTTTATCACTACCCAGACTTAGTCGAACCTCCGGAACACCCAAAAAAACACAAAAACACCAAATCAACCTCAGATTCAAGCCTAAGAGCTTCTAAATTTCCAAAATTCACCAACGATGTCGAAACCAACCAAACCATGTCCGAATTATCTGAAATTTTGCACACACATCATAACGACCTTACGAACTTATTCCAACTTCCGAAATTCTATTCCGACCCTGATAGCTAATTTTCCACTGTCGATTGGAAAATCGCCAAAAGTCCAATTTCTCCAATTCAAGCCTAATTCTACCGCGGACCTCCGAATAACATTCCAAATACGCTTCTAAGTCCCAAATCACCTAACGAAGCTATCCGAACCATAAAAACTAAATTCCGAGATCATTTACTTATAAGTCAACTTCCGGTTGACTTTTCCAACTAATTAACCAACTTAAGAGATTAAGTGTCTCATTTCTCTCCACAATCACTCCGAACCCGAGCCAACCAACCCAACACAACATAAAAGAGCTGAACCACACATAATGAAGCAGAAATGGGGGAAATGGGGCTATTACTCTCGAAACGACCGGTCGAGTCGTTACAAATTATTGGTTTAGACTCAAACAATTTAATAAGTGTGAAATATGTGTTGAAGCTAAAAGTAGTAAAATAACTTGTTTTTCTGTAAATCGAGAAACTGAATTATTATATTTGGTTCACACTGATTTAGGCGATTTAAAGCAGACTATGACTAGAGGTGGTAAAAGATATTATGTGACCTTTATTTCTTATAAAACTGAGGTTGAAAATCAACTTAGTAGAAAAATCAAGAAAATTAGATCTGATAGAGGTGAAGAATATTTATATTTAAATGATTGTTTTTGAAAAGAGTGAAATAATTCATGAAGTAACCCCGCCTTATTCACCTGAGTCAAATGGAGTAGCTGAAAGGAAAAATAGAACATTGAAAGAGATGATGAACTCTATGTTAGTTAATTCTAACGCTCCTGATAATTTGTGGGGTGAATCTATTTTATCTGTATATCACTTACAAAATAGAATACTACATAGAAGAACTGGAAAAACTCTGTATGAATTGTCAAGGGGTTATAAACCTAACTTAAAATATTTGCTAAAGTCCTTTTGCATGAACCTAAAAAGAGAAAACTAGGTTCTAAAACTGCTAATTGCATGCTTAATGGATATGTTGAACATACTATTGCATATAGATTTCTTGTTTTAAAAAGTGATGTGCTTGATTTCAATACTATAATTGAGACAAAGAATGTTGAGTTTTTTGAATATATTTATCCATTGTCTGATAAAATTTCTCATAAACCTGTTGAAAAAAATAGTAAAATTACCTCTAATGACGAATTGAGAAGGAGCAAAAGGCCTAGGAAAGAATATTTTTCTTATGAAAATAATTTTCAAACTTTTCTTGTCGATAATGAACCATCAAATTATTTTGAAACTATATCTTCTTCAGATGCTAAATATTGGAAAGAGACAATAAAAGTTGAAATCGATTCTATTTTGAAAAGTAAATACATGGATTTTAACTGATTTACCTCCTGCTGCAAAACCTATTGGTTGTAAATGGATTTTCAAAAGAAAATTTAATCATGATGGATCTTTAGATAAATATAAATCTAGGTTAGTATCAAAATAATTTTCTCAAAAAAAAATATAGATGATTTTGATACATTTGCACCGGTGACTAAAATTTCTTCTATTCGAGTTTTAATTGTCTTAGCTTCGATCCATAAGCTTTTTATCCACCAAATGGGTGTCAAAACTACTTTTCTAAATGGTGATTTAGAAGAAGAAATTTATATGGTTCAACCTGAAGGATGTGTCATTCTTGGACAAGAAAATAAAGTCTGTAAATGAATTAAACCTCTTTATGGCCTTAACAAGTTCCTAAGCAGTGGTATGAGAAATTTGAACAAGTCTCTTACTAAGAGACTGTTTTTCTTCAGTTGAGGTGGATAAATGTGTTTATACTAAAGTGGTAGACAATGATTATGTGATAATATGTGTGTATGTTGATTCCATGCTTATATTTGGTACAAGTTTAAATATTGTGCAAAGTGCTAAATTATTTATGTCTGCTAATTTTGATATGAAAGATCTGGTTGAAGTAAATACAATATTGGGAGTTAAAGTTATAAGGAATGAAGATGGAATAATGTTTCCACAAGAACATTATGTTAAGAGACTTCTTAAGAAGCTTGAATATTTTAATGTCACATTTATGAGCACTCCTTTTGATGCTAACTCTCAATTGAAAAATAATAATGGTTACCCAGTTGCTCAGTCTAAATATGCACAAATTATTGGGAGTCTGATGCATTTAATAAATTTTATAAAGCCTGATATAGCATATGTTGTGTGTAGACTGAGTAGGTATACTCATAATCCCAATAGAGAGCATTGGTTTGCATTAGCTAGACTAATGAAATATTTGAAATGAACCATGAATTATGTTATCCTATATAGTGGATTTCCTTCTGCTTTAGAAAGGTACAGTGATGCAAACTGGGTCTCTGTATCAAATGAGACAAAATCCACTAGTGGTTATGTATTCATCCTTGGTGATGGTGCAATATCGTGGAAATCAGCTAAACAGATGATCATTGCTAGATCGACTATGAAATCAGAGTTTGTAGCTCTGGAGTTAGCTGGTTCTGGGGCTGAGTGGCTAAGAAACTTCTTAGCTAATATCCCTTTAATAAAGGACGTGTTGCCTCATGTGTCTATGCATTGTGATTGTCAAGAGGCAATAGCTATTGCAAGAATAATTCTTATAATTGTAAAAGTAGACACATGAAACTGAGACATGATGTCATAAAATAGTTGTTAAGAGATAGAATAATTTTCATTGACTATGTGAAGTCAGAGATAAATTTGGCCGATCCTCTGACTAAACTTGTGGGAAGAAAATTAATTTGTCAAACATCAAAAGAGATGGGTTTAACGCTGACATGTTGTCAATAAAGATGGTAACCCAACCTATGCGATTGGAGATCCCATGAAGTAGGTTCATATGGGTAATCCAAGTCGATATTGACACTGAAGCACTAAAAGGGAGTGTTTGACTGCTACTAATTGAGAGGTTGAGTTATAACTCTTAATGAAATTCATGTTCCTTATGTATTGTGTATTTAAAAGAAGTATACACTTGATGAATTCACCTATATGAGAGTGGAGTGAGGCCACTCCTATCAGATTTTGGCCTAGTCTCTAGAGCTCTCATGAATTACCAGGCACGCGCATGGCCTAGTGGCGCAAAACCGCGTTGAACAATAAAATTACGGGGGTCAAAATGTGATTAATAAAATCTCTGACTTACAATAAGAATTATTGGTTCATAAAAATATTATATTTCACCAGTAATTCTGTGAGTTAAGTTTTATTGATCTAAGTTTGGTTCATAGTCCAAAAGACACCAAACCTATTATATTTGGACCAAACAAATCCAGCAAGTTTTACTTTTATTCCCCAAAAAAAATTCTTTTAAAATATTGTGGGGGATTATCAGCCAAATTGTATTAGTATTTTAAAAGGATTTATATATAATTATTTGACAAATGTCTTTGCATGAAAAGGTAAAAGACAAGCGATCTTACTACCAAAATGTGGCAGCGAACCTTTAAGCCTTCAGATAAGTGGCACATTCCTTTGGAGAAGTGGCAAATGAAGATAACCACATTGCAATCATTCACAAGGATAAAAACATGCACTTATGGCTATAAATAGTCTTCATTAGCCATTCATTCTAATCATCAGAAATCTTCTCATACATCCATCTTCTTCCTTCTAATCCTTTTTCTATAATAATTAATTAGTATTACACACTAGTTGTTCTTCCTTTTTCTTTGTAATGGCTGGATTTATAATTTTATATTTTATTGATTCCGATATTCACTAAATAAAATAAAGGTAAGCTTGTTTATTCTTGGGGAAATATTTCACACTGCTGCAATAGATTCTTAGGACAGTGCTCAGCACGACTCAAGCCAATTCGTCTATCTGCTCATAAATAATATTGAAGCAGTGTTATTATTAAAGTTCTTGCTCTCAATTACTACATCTTAATGTCAAAAAGGAAAATATGCTCTTGATATGATTTCAGAAGCAGAATTAGGTGGTTCAAAACCAAACGAGACTCCAATGGAGCAAAATTTGAAATTGACAAGTGTAGATTTTGATGCTTGTATGAATACTAATACCACTAATGAGATACTAGAAGACAGGGAGGGGCATTCAAAAGTTAATTGAGAAATTTTTATACCTCACTATCACTAGGCCAGATATCTTATATGTTGTTCAAAGCTTAAGTCAGTTTATGCATGCTCCTAAGAAGTCTCACTTTGACGCATTTCACTAACGCTTGATAAGAATGTGATCATACAACCCATTATTTAAAGTTAATGGATCACTTCATATTTAACTAAATATTGCATCCCATAAGAGAATCGCAAATATTTTTAGACATTTTTTAAAAGAAAATTCTATATAAAAAGTCTTAAAAGTATATAAAAAATTACATATTTACAATGAGGCTGCACTACATCTGGTGAGATATGTGAAGAAGCAACCAGGCCTAGGCATCTTGATGTCGAGTAGAAGCAGTCAACAATAAGAGCTTCTGTGACTCAGGTTGGGATCATGTCTAATGTCAAGAAAAGCAGTAACAGGATGCTGTATCAAGTTAGGAGACTCTCTCATTTTTTGGAAAGCAAAGAAACAGAGTAGAATTTCTAGAAGCTCTGCAGAAGTTGAGTACTGGCACACACAGTTGCAGAGATGGTTTGGCTTAGTCGACTACTGAGAGAGCTGCAGATAGATTTGCAGGTACCTATGGATTTGTATTGTAACAATAAAGCAACATTGCAAAGTGCAGTCAATCTCATGTATCATGAGAGGACAAAGATATAGAGATAGACTGCCACTTCTTGAGAGGAAAAATTCAAAAAGAGTTTATTAGAACTTCACATGTGTCCATTCAAGAACAACCAACTGAATTTTTGACTAAAGCCCTGGGACATCAGCGAAATGGCTATTTGCTATCCAAGTTGGGAATAAAAAATATTTTTCATTCACAACTTGAGAGGGTGTTAAAGTATTGGATAAATTGTGTGTGTTTGAACAGAGTGGTATTTAAGGAGTACACTTCTAGAAGGTCAGTTAGAATACAGTTAGTCGGTTAGTGAACTGTCAGTGAGCTCTTAATTTGTAATAGATAGACAATTAGAAAAATAGTTAGTTAACTAATCATTTTGCATAAATATGAAATTGTAAGGGATTTTTTAGTCGGCTAATAGAAAAATCTAGAATTGTTTCTCTCTCCTCCTCTCTCTCTTACACAGACTTTCTTCATCTTCGAGCTTACTCCATTTCAACAAACAAATTTCGTTTTCAAATGTAGAACTAGGGAATCAAACAAGACTAGATAAATGTAACATTGATTTGATAGTTGATTGGATGAATCAACACGTGGTTTTCTTCCTACACATCAAACTAAAGGGTGGAGTATATTCAGAGGCGGGGCCAAGATTTAAAGTTTATAGGTTCAGGATTTGAATTTTTTTAAGTTACTGAATTCTAATTTAATAATTTGTGTGTCATCAATGAATGTCTTAAAATAAATATAAAGTTATTGGACCAAAGCTACTGGATTCGACCGAACCCGTAGCTGAAGGGCTGGCTCCGCCCCTAAGTATATTAAGATGTCAAGGTAACCTGATTTGTCGTACTGCTGTCCGAAGGACCAAGGAATAAAGTATATACATATAAAAAAATTACTTTTATTTATATATATATATATATATATATAAAATTTGACTCGAAAGTATGGTTAAATCAAGCGAAATTGCTGATGAAAAGAAGGGATCCGGTATGTACTGTTATGTAGTATTTAGGGATCGTTCGATATGCTGTATAAGAAAATTAATCGGTTAATAAAATTTTGCACGGGATTTATATAGTGTTTGGTTGTGTTTTGAAAATCAGGACAAATAATCTATGTACAACTGAATACGTCAATTAGTTTGTTAAGTTATACCACCAATAACGTAGAATAACTAATTCATATATAATTTATACGTGGATAAAGTATCAACAACTATAAATCCAGTATAATTTTACAGTGGGGTATGAAAAAGCATCAAAAAATAAAATTATCCTTATTTTTTTTCCAGAAGCCAATGAAGGTTAAGCAACCAAGAGTATAATAGAGTAAACTCACTGGTTTTCAATTGAAAAAATAAATAAATATATTGCATATCCAATTTTAGTCTCATGAATCAAACATCCAACAAGAAATAATTCATATATTACCAATTCAAGTATTATTAATTTTACGTAATTAATCTTTACATTATAATTTATGTATGCCATCGTACGAAACAATCTCTCAGTGTAGTAGGGGAAAAAACTTTTGGAGCACCACAAGAAACGGCCAAGATAGGACTCTAATTTCGTCCCCAACAAACTCATAGCTGTTTCACAATCATATGCACTTTCCCCAGGATCACAGTACTACATCTTAAATTCAGCCCATGACGACAACACATTGAAAATAGTTTTTTGTGTCTTTCCTAACAAGATTTTGGACAACATGTTACTCTTCACTCGCATCGCATGATTTTTGCTTTCATCGCATGCTAATAATATGTTTGCCTATTAGGTAATCAAATCATGAGCTAGCTCCATTAGTCGACTAAAACAATCTTTAATAAATAAAAATGCTAAGAGTATATCATGTTAGATGAGAAAATAAGTTATTATCTACTCGTATAATTTTGTACAATTTTCTCATTTAATTTTTGAAGTTGGTTATGTTTTAAATGTATATTTTTCAACAAAGAAAAAACATAAATTGCAGCTTATAAGTCGTATTCAGCTAACATTGGAGGTTGACTTGGGTCAAATCTACTCTCCGTTCACTTTTAATTGTTCACTTTGGACTTTTCACGTCTCTTAAGAAATAATAAATAAAATATATATTTTACAATTTTACCGATAATAATGATAGCATTTCCAAAATTTTAGAAAATAATTTGGGGAATGGGTAGTTAAAGATAAGGGTAAAACAAGAAAACAAGATTGTCTTTCTCTTGATTTAGTATAGTGAATAAGTAAAAGCGAAAATATATTTACTATAGTGGATAAGTAAAAGTAAATGGAGGGAGTAGTGTTTGACCAAAAAATGTCTTTTGGTTCAAATAATTAAATCTATATGATAATGGGTAAAATCTAGTTAATAATAATATTTCTAGATAATTAAATATGTCACTCATTGTTCCTCCTGACAATGATGAGTGACAAACGAATCCTAGAATGTTCGAATTATTCTCGGATTTGATGAAAAAGTATGGATTAATATGAACGAAAATTTTGAGGGAAAGGTAGTGTTTGTATCTTAGTAAAAGAGAGACAAAATCTTTTGTCAAAAGTCTGTTCTTATCAAATGAATGTCACATGTCCCATATCATTGTCTCTTATTCTATTTATATGAAATATTTTTCTAATAAACTCTAGTAGTACAAGTCCAGAGAATGTCCATTAGAATATTCTCTTTAATATCTCATTTTGAAAACTAGATGTTACAGCTTCATCAACGGTTCTCGACCTCGACCATTGTTGACATCTTGACCAGAAATCTCGTTGCTTCTTAGTCGACCTCAACTGACGATGACTGGAGGACTCTTTCTTTAGTGTTATCTTATCTTAAATATTCTAGGGCAGATTTTGATCTATACAGTTAGTCCCTCCTCTTATTGAGGTCGGCCTCAGGCGGGCTTAATGAGCGGATTCTGTTTACTGCGGTCAAAACGATTGGACGAGTTGACCGGGTCGTGATGATTGGGACGAGCTGACAGTGTGGCCCTTCAAGAACCGCAACTTCCGGAGTTGTGTGGTCCATGAATCTAGGGGTGGGCGTCGGCCGGTTCGGTTCGATTTCCATGAAGTTTGGTTCGGTATTGTTCGATTTTCAGTTTTCTATTTGGTGCACCAATAACTGAACCAACGTTAGTTCAGTTTCTTCGATTTTTGCTAATTCGTTTTGTCGATTTTTGGTTCACTTCGATCGGTTTGTCTTATCGTATTGAGCTTTTAAATCGGACTTTTTCTACTAAGAAAATATGACTAATTTTATATTTGAGTGCAAGTAAAACTTGAAAACGCGATACTTATAAAGATTTTTACATTGTTGGTCATTAATAAAAAGCCATTTTAATAAAGAGCAACACCTGTGATTTATTTTTAAAATGATAGATTTATTAACATTTATAGCATCTTCAAGATTGTTTACGTGCAAATATGTTTTAAAGTTAAATAATAATCTCAAATTAAGGCATCAGTTATCCTTACAAATTTATTTTATATTCTCTTTCATAATTTAACTATCACGCATTCTCTTTCATCATAACACTATCCTTACCATTGTACATTTTATTACTCAAAAACTAGGTAGGATCGGAAGAAGTATAATTATAGGATTATAACATTCAAATTTATTTTTTTTAAAACACCCAGATATATACTTACAAATAAACATGTAAGGTATCAAATTATACATTTAATATTATATACTAGCAATTTTTGTAAATAAACATAGATGTGTATGCATTATACCACTATTACATTATTTATGTAACCAAATATGCTAATTAATTATGCAATATTCTAGAATTATTCCAAAAGATACAAGCAATATTTATTTGTAGGACTTTATTTGTGTTTGGGCTTCAAATTTTATAATGTAAATATGTGAAAACGTTGGGTTAGACAACTTAAGAGGAGTCCAGAGGCTAGGAACCATATTAGAAAACTTCAATTTTTCGGTTTAACCAAAAAACGAAGTTGCAAAACCGAGAACTGAACCGAACACCGAAATTATAGAAAACATAAACCGCAAACCAACTGAATAAGCCGAAAAATCGAAACCAAATAAACTAAATTTTACGATTGGTCATTTTTTTCGGTTCGATCGGTGTTATGCCCACTCCTACATGAATCAGGATGATGACATGACATCATGCATCATTATTATGCATTTTCCCAATGTGTTGCTTCATTTCATGTGCGCCTTTTTGATAGAATTTGTCGCTTCGATTACGGTGCCAAGTAATGATAAGTCATTTTCTCGATTTCGATGCTTGAATTCCTATAAATAGGGGTGTGTGGGTAAAATTTCAACCATTACGAAATCGTTGCACCAAAACTCTATACCTTCTTCTTCTTCCTCCATTGGTGTGCGTCTCTTCTTTTTGTTCCAACAATACCTATTGTTTTTAATTCTCTGTTGTTTGATACCTTCTTTCTTTTGTTGAAAATATGTCTAACGTGCCCTCTGGGCCCAGCGAGGCAAGTGACCCGGTCCCTCTGGCGATTATTCTTCCTCCTCGTGCGGAGAACGTTCCCACTAACGCAGAGGACAGAAGCTTCCCGATTGTGGAAGAGATAGTTCCCCGCAATCCCGATGCCAGGTCTGATTTCTCGAAACTTCCTGAAGGCGAACCTGAAACCTTTAAATCAGCGATGAAAGAGGCTGATTTGTCAGATCTTAAGCCAAAGTACGACCTTCCTGACCACGTCGAATTGATTCCTACCGGGTGGGATGCGGTGCAGCACCACCATCCTAGGTATTTTGCATTCTATCCCTACCTTTTTCACGTCGGTTACACTTTTCCTCTCCTCCCACTGGCGGAGGAATTCTATCATTTCTACGGCGTTTGTCCGGCTCAACTCGCGTCGTATGTTTACAAGCTCATAAGGATCCTCACCAAGTTCGTTGCGTTGGCTGGGGTCGAGATCACACTTCAACATCTGATGCACCTGTTTTCCCCAACTTTTACAGGGGGACGATGCTGAATCTCCGCCACCGGGGAGGCAAATGCCTGGTGGTGAAGATGAACGATAAGGATAACCGCCAGTTCTGGCTCAACTTTTTCTTTGTTAGAATTGAGGACGTGGTAGCCAACATCGACGGCTTCCTTGAAGCTTAGAATTTCACTCGTAAGCTCCTCACTCCCTTGCACGTAAGTACTTGGTTTATTTTGCTTACTTGTGGATTCTAACCCCTCGTCCTTTTCTTATGCAGCCAATACCTCCCCTTTTCCTTTGGTCGAGGACATTTCTGTTTGGTTCGGTCAGCTTCTCCCTCACATCGCGGGAATTCATGAGTGGTCGGTCTTCTTAAAGATGTTTGGGCCGGCTCCCCCCTCGATTGCTGAGTTACTCTTGTCTTTGTCTTGTTGGTTATTTCTCTTTTGTGGTTGTTTTGACTAACTCTCTTATCCTTTTGTTTTTCCCTTAATTTCATCTAGGGGTTCCTCGAGAAGGTCGATAGCTTTGCACCTGCGTTCTGTAAGAGGAAAGATGTCGCATCCTCGGCTCATGCCCCTTTTACGACCGTGGCTGATTATGGTCACTCCTCGATCTCGCATGCTGCTTCTTCCGTATCAACTCCTTCTTTATCTGTGGAGACTTCGACAATAAAAGCTTCGGCTTCTCCCTTGTATCGTCGCATAGACGAGGAAGAGGAGTCGTTGCCAGGTGATGGGGACCTGATGCCCCGTAAGAGGAGATCGCTATATGTGGGCGACGGGGTTTCCTGGGCCGTGGACTTGGTGATAGATGACTTCACGCTTCGTGAGATAGTGACTATTGTCATTGAAGACGATGTCGAGTCGGCGTCTGAGTTTTCGAGGTCGACAAGGGCATATCTCTCCCTTCTGCAATGACGGAAGCCGAAGGGCTAGCCACTGGGGCTTCTGACATTTCGCGAAAAGAGGAGTTGTCCACTTCGCAGTCGGCTGATAATATTTCTTTATAGGTTTATGGGAGAGGCAAAGTCATTTCCAAAGATGGCTACGAGACGAATTCAGACATTGATGCTGCAGAATTGAGGATGATAGAGAAAGGGTTTACCCAACTCGAGGTGAGGGAGGAGGGATCTAGACGGACCATTGTGATCCCCATGGATCGTGATCTATTGAAGAATACGGAGAATGTAGTCCTTTCCCTCGGTCCTCTTTGCTCCGATGTTGAGGGCGAAACCTACAAAGAACTGGACGATGTTACCTTGTCGAGGAGCATAGCCGGCCTTGCTCTCAGGGCGAGTATTTTAGGTCTTCATTTTTCTGTCTGTTATGTCTTTTTATGTTTAGTGCTCTGACTTTGTTAGCGGGGGCGTTCTCATTTTTTCTTTACTTCTTTTTCTTTCTTTTTATGACTGCAGACCATGATCTTGGAGATTGAAAGCGCCCAAATGGAGGAGAAGTATAAGGCAATATTTATGAGGTTGCAATGCAAATATTTTGAGTACCTTGGCAAATACCGGGAGTTTCGTAGGTGGTTTGGTGAGGGAGGCAATTTACAGGCCCTTTGTGATGAATTAAAGTTGGTGAGAAGGATAACAAGTTGGTGAGAGTCATCGATAAGTGAAATGTCTTTGAGAAGTAAGGAGGAAGAGCTCGAAGTCGGCACAGTCGTAGAGGCCCAATATGGCAATCTCCAAACGCAAGTGATCGAGCTGTGTAGGAAATTGGAATAGTACCACCTGCAGATGGAGGTCCTTAATGGCTCAGTCGCCGAGAAACAGAGAGAGCTTGAGAGAAGGCGAGTTTTCCCGTTTGGAGGCTCGGAGAAAATAAAAAATGTTACAGTTGGCAAATAGGACTCTCCTGGCCGAGCGGGAGATTGACTAATCTATGGCGAAGGCAGAAGAAGATAGATTGGAGGAGAGGAGGGGAGAGCTGAAAAAAGACAACTCCCTCCTCCAAGACCAGATGGCCGCTTTATAGGCTCAAAAGGCCCAACTGCTTGCGCAGCTATCTTCCTCTCGCACTTCAAATTTCCCAGCGTTCCTCGGGACCTGTATGAGGAATGGATTCATGATGAAGCTTAGTTGGACGTGTTTTGAGATTTTTATAAGGTAGGGTTTGTTTCTGCGGCCGCCCTTGATGATGTTCGTGTTAAGGCCCGCGAGGCTCGGGTCTCTTATGGATATGATCCTGCCATGCCTGAGGCTGGTGATGATGAGGGGGACAGGGGCGTGGACCAGCTTGAAGAGAACACCTGGTATTGGTATGATATTGCATACCCTGAGGGCAATGGTGATGATGAAGAGGAAGCTCGAGACGGTCCAGGTGCTCAAAGTGATGGTGTTGAAGCTCCCGATGGCGCAGCGACCAATAGTTTTCTCCTTATTTTTTTATTTTGTTGTAAGCTTGTGTATTTTTGCAGGCGTCTTCACGAGCTTTTGTAAAAAATGTTTAAGTGTGAAATGGAATGCCCATAGTTTTTTTAGCTTGTGTTTCTTGATCGAGCAAGATCGAACATATTTCAACTTAGTCGTGGCCAAGGGACGGTTGATGTTAGTTCGAGCGAGGTCGAATGCATCCTGAGTTTAGTTATGGCCGAGGGCTGTTAGGTGGTAGTTCGAGTGACGTCAAAGGTAACCTAAATTTAATTATGGTCGAGGGTCGGTAGGTGTTAGTTCGAGTGAGCTTGAACATAACCTAACTTTAATTATGGTCGAGGGACTGTAGGTGTTAGTTCGAGCAAGGTCAAACATAACCTAACTTTATTTATGGACGAGAGTCGGTAGGTGTTAGCTTGAGCGAGGTTGAACATAAACTGGATTTAGTTATAGCCGAGGGCTGGTAGGTGTCAGCTTGAGCGAGGTCGAACATAACCTAAATTAGTTATGGCCGAGGGTCGATAGGTGTTATTTTGAGCGAGGTCAAACATAACCTAAATTTAATTATGGCTGAGGGACAGTAGATGTTAGCTCGAGCAAGGTCGAACATAACCTAAATTAACTATGGTTGAGGGCTGGTAGGTGTTAGTTCGAGAGGTCAAACATAGCCTAACTTTGAGAGAAATGTGTTGGTAAGTGTAAAGTTAATTGCCTTGACATTGTTGCATTTGTTACATACTTGGAGAAATTTATAGACTTTGGGTATTGCCTGGCGTCCATTCCTAGTCCCGGTCTACCTAGTCCCTTCATTGGTTGATCTGGATAGTAGTAAGAGGTCGAGTAATGTAATAGTAATCAGGGCCTTTCCTTCGCGTACTTCGACTTGGAGTGTTCCCTTTGTCTCCTCGTTAAAAACCTCCTTGAGAAAACCCAATTGGGACAAAACTCAAGTGAGGGAAAAAAGAGTACGACTTAGAGGGCACTCTTTCCTTTAGAAGTTGAAGTACTTGAGGTGGCTGATATTCCAGTTGTTGGTAGTAGCTTTCATTACATTGTTTCTAGCTGAAATGATCCTTTATTTGTTTTTGCTGTGATTTTGTATGAACCGTCCCAATTTGTTCCCAGCTTACCTTCCCTGGGATCTTTGCTTGCTTGGGTTTTAGTTTTCAGTACGTAATCTTCGGCTTTGAGCGGCCTGACCTTTGATTTCTTGTTATAATAATGCTTTGCTTGCTTTTTTTGGGCGATCATTCTTCTATAAGCCATATATCTTCGCTCGTCGACTTCGTCGAGTTCCTGTCTTTGGCCATTATCGTTGCTTGTGACGCTCTCATGGGAATACCTTAGACTGGGCTCTCCGACCTCGACTGGTATTACCGCCTCGGTCCCGTAGACTAAAGAGTAGGGTGTCTCTTCTGTGCTCGTTTTTGGAGTTGTTTGGTATGCCCACAATACTTCAAGTGGGACTTCTAGATACAGTCCATTGGCGTCCTCGAGCTTCTTCTTCATGATGTTTAGTATTGATTTGTTGGAGGATTCTTCTTGCTCGCGGGGTGGTACGGGGTTGAGAGTATTCTTTTGATATGCCATTTCTCGAAGAATTCCACGGTTTTCTTTCCCGTGAATTGGGGTCTGTTGTCGCAGCTGATTTCTTTGGGGAGGCTGAAACGACATATGATATTTCTCCATACGAAGGTGATTACTTCATATTCCGTATTTGGTAGAATTCTCCTGCTTCCACCCACTTAGAAAAATAGTTAGTTAAAACGAAAAGAAATTGTACGTTACCTCGTCCTATCGGGAGGGGGCCTATGATGTCGATTCCCCATTTGATGAATGTCCAAGGTGAGGTGACCAAGTGGAGGTGTTCTCCTGCTTGGTGAATCATAGGGGTGTACTTCTGGAATTGCTCGCATCTTTTTACGAAGTTTGTGGCCTCATTTTTCATAGTGGGCCAATAATACCCTGCTTGTATGAGGCATCTGACCAGCACTCGATTGCTAGAATGAGCCCCGCAATGACCTTTGTGGGTCTTCTCAAGGACGTGTTGAGTCTGATTTAGGACAAGGCACTTTGCTAAAGGGCCATCGTAGGTTCTCTTATATAGATCGTTGTGAAGGATATTGTATCTGGTCGCTTGCATTCTCAGTTTCTGGCCTCTTTTTATCGCATGGGAGTGTACTGTTCTGCAAGCATGCGATAATATGATTTCTCCAATCTCAAATTAGGTTAATGGTTCCTACCTCTACTTGGTATAGCGAGGAGTTGAGGAGATGGACCACGTTTTTGTCTCCTGTTGTGATGCTTTTGGTAGCTACGGCTAGTTTGGCGAGGCCGTCTGCCTTGGGGTTCAATGCTTGTGGAATCTGGTCGAGCTAACATTCGTCGAACTCGGGTAGCAACTTGCAGATTTTGGCGTGGTATTTTTGTAATCTTTGTTCCTTGATTTGGAAAGTCCGTGTGACTTGGTTGACTACGAGCTGGAAATCACATCGTAGTTTTAATCGTTTTGACTTTTGCCCCATACTTGAGGGCTAGTCTCAAACTTGCAATGATGGCCTCATACTCAGTGTGGTTGTTAGTCATGTATAGGAACCTTATGGACTGGCGAATTACTTCACCTTTTGGGACTTCGAGTACGAGCCCCAATCCATACCCCGACGCATTGGACGCGCCGTGGGTATATAGGAACCATAGATCTTGTGTTTGGATGGAGGTTCGGAGGGATTACCTTTCAACTTAAGGCATTATTTTTGCGCTAAATTAGGTGACGAAGTCAGCGAGCACTTGTGACTTTATCGCCGTTCGCGGCTGGTATATGATATCGTGCTCGCAAAGCTCAATGGCCCATTTAGCCAGCCTCCCTGACAGCTCGGGTTTATGCAAAATGCTTCTGAGTGAGATGGGGTGGCACTGGAAATATGGTCTAAGCTTCTGTGAAGCTACGACTAAGGCCAAAGCCAGTTTCTCGAGGTGTGGGTACCTCGTCTCGGTATCGACTAATATTTTGCTAATGTAATATATGGGAGATTACATACCTTTGTTTTCTCAAATTAGGACAGCACTCACCGCTACCTCGGATACAACTAGATAAACGTGAAGACGTTACCCTAGCTCGGGTTTTGAAAGCAAGGGCGGTGATGACATATGCCTTTAGTTCCCTCTGGGCTTGGACGCGCTCCGAAGTCCATTGGAGGCCGTTATCTTTCTTGAGCACGACAAAGAATTCATGGCATCTATCTGAGGACCGCAAGATGAACCTTGTGTCACGACTCAAAACTCTAACATGTCGTGATGCCGCCTATCGATGGTACAAGGCAAGCCGATTTTCAAAATACTTCAAATGTTTCACAAATGATAAATCAAAGCTTTTATAAGACAGAGTTTTCATAAAAACATGAGTTAAACTCAAAATACAACGCGGAATAAATAGCCCCAAACATCAGGGTGTCACCAAGTCATGAGCATCTAAACAACCAGTCTAAGAAACAGTGTCTACAAGGGTCTGTGTCTAAATGCAAATACATAAAAAGAAGGATAACAAGGAAGGAGATATAAGGACTGCAAACGACGACATGTACCTCATGTATCTCCGATACTCAACCACGCACAAGATCAACGTCCTCCGTGACCGGAAACACCTGGATCTGCACATGAAGTGCAGTGTGTAGCGTGAGTAAAACCAACCCAGTAAGTAACAAAAATAAATAAGGAATTGAGAAGTAGTGACGAGCTATACAAATACAGTTCATTTTAGTAATTTCAACAATGAAAGTAGACATGAGTCAATTCCATCAATATAAGTCAAGACAGTTGCATATTTACTAAGTTCAGGTAAACCAGATACAATATTTTCCATAAGTTCAGAACAATGACATAATTCAGCTAAGTGCAGCATCAAAGGAAGACAAATGCAACCTCTCAGGGTAACAGTCACTCAAGCTCTCAATAGCTCAGCACACGGCTCTCAGCCCTCAATACACACACTCAATAGGTACATGCGCTCACTGGGAGTGTACAGAATTCGGAGGGGTTCTTTCAGCCCAACTGCTCGTGTAGCCCGATCCAATCATATAACTAGACAAAAGGCTCGTTGTGGCGTGCAACCCGATCTATAATCCATAAATATCCATAAGGCTCATTGCGGCGCGCAACCCTATCCATATACAATCAGCCCTCAAGCTCGTTGCGGCATACAAACCGAAAGACCATTCACTCATGAGTCTAACCATACCAAATTTATCAAAATCCGACACCATTTGGTCATCCAAATCTCCAAAATTCAGTCTCCAATTTTCCTAGCCTTAAACCCCCAAATTTCACCTCAAAAACTCACCAACTAGGTGCGAAATCAGTAGGGAAACATCATTATCGAATATAAATAGGCACAAGGAGATTACCTCATTAATCACTTCAAAATCCTTCTCAAAATCCTCCAAAATTTGAGTTCCAAATAGTGAAAATGATGAAAAATCTCGAAGTCTCGTATTTATATGATCTGCCCAGGCTTTCCGCACATGCGTCTAAAACTCCGCTCTTGCGGTCCCACTTCTGTGGTGAAAATACCTCTTCTGCGGAAGTCACTTGAACCCCCTAGGGACCACACCTGCGCTACGGGTTTCGCACCTACAAACGCGCATATGCGGCCCTGGACTCGCTTCTATGGAATCACTCTCTCCTAGCTGCCTCCGCACTTGCGTCCACTTGTCTACATCTGCGCTACCACAGGTACGGGAAATTATTCGCACCTGCGACCCCTGTCCTTCTGCGACCTTCCTCTCCATTTCTGTGTGTCCGCACATGCGGTCTCCCCACCGCAACTGCGAAACACCAGAACACTAGAAACTCAGCAATTGCCTAAGTCCCCATTTCAATCCGTCAAGCCTCTGAAACACACCCGAGGCCCCCGGGACGTCAACCAAACATACCAACAAGTCATATAACCCAATACCAACTTAGTCGAACCCTTAAATCACCTCAAACAACTTTAAAACACGGATTACACCTGGATTCAAGCCTAAAGAACTTCTAAACTTCCAAATTCCACAAACGACACTGAAACCTATCAAACCACGTCCGAATGACAAGAAATTTTGCACATAAGTCATAGATGACACCATGAACCTACTCCAATTCCCGAAAATGCAATCTGAACCCGATATCAAAATTTTCACTATCGGTCATTTTTGCCAAAATTTCAACTTTCGCCAATTCAAGCCTAATTCTACTACGGACCTCCAAATCATATTTCAGACGCGCTCCTAAGTCCAAAATCACCTAACAGAGCTAACGAAATCATACAAATTCAAATTCGAGGCCATTTACACATAAGTCGATATTCGGTCAACTTTTCCAACTTAAGCTTCCAATTAAGAGACTAAGTGTCTCAATTCACCCTGACATCACTCTGAACTCCAACCAACCAACCCGGTAAGTCATATAACAGCTGTAGAACACAATAGAAGTAGAAAATGGAGAAACGAGGCTACAACTCTTGAGACGATCAGCCTGGTCGTCACATCCTCCCCCTCTTAAACAAATGTTCATCCTCGAACGAGTATAGAATACCTGAAGTGGTGAAAAGATGAGGATAATTGTTGTGCATATCATGCTCGGTCTCCCATGTTGCCTCCTCGACCGGCTGACCCCTCCACTGAACCTTCACAGAGGCAATGTTCTTTGACCTCAGCTTCCAAACCTGCATGTCCAAAATAGCCATTGGCTCCTCAACATAAGATAGATCTTTGTCCATCTGGACTGAGCTGAAATCCAACATGTTAGAGGATCACCGTGATACTTATGGAGCATAGAAACATGGAATACTTGGTGAACTCCCGCTAGACTGGGAGGTAAAGCAAGCTCATAAGAACCCTCCCCAAATCGCCGCAACACCTCAAAGGGACCAATGAACCTTGGGCTCAGCTTGCCCTTCTTTTCGAACCTCATAACGCTCTTCATAGGCGAAACCCGGAGCAAGACCCGCTCTCCAACCATGAAATACAACATCGCGAACCTTCCGATCCGCATAACTCTTCTGTCAGGACTAGGCTGTGCATAGTCTATCCTGAATCACCTTAACCTTCTCCAAAGCATCCTAAACCAAGTTTGTACCCAATAATCTAGCCTCGATCGTCTCGAACCAACCCACTGGAGACCTACACCTCCTACCATACAGAGCCTCATACGGTGCCCTCTGGATGCTCGACTGATAACTGTTGTTGTAAGTAAACTCCGCTAGAGGTAAGAATTAATCCCACGAACCCCCAAACTCCATCACACATACACGGAGAATATCCTCTAATATCTGAATAGTGTGCTCAGACTGTCCGTCCATCTAAGGGTGAAATTATGTGCTCAACTCCACTCGAGTACCCAACTCATATTGTACGTCCCTCTAGAACCGTGATGTAAACTGCATGCCCCGATCAGAGATGATAGATACCGGTATGCCATGAAGCCTGATGATCTCGCAGATATACACTCGAGCCAGCTGCTCGAAAGAATAGGTAGTCATTACATGAATGAAATGAGATGACTTGGTCAGTATCCACAATCACCCAAACTGCATCAAACCTCCGCTGAGTCTGTGGGAGTCCAACAACGAAAACCATAGTGATCCGCTCCCACTTCCACTCCGGAATCTCTAACTTCTGAAGCAACCCACCTGGTCGCCGATGCTCATACTTCATCTGCTCATAATTTAGGCACCGAGCTGCATACTCCACAATGTCCTTCTTCAGTCTCCTCCACCAGTAATGATGTCTCAAGTCCTGATACATCTTCGCAGCACCCGGATGAGTAGAATACCGCAAACTGTGAGCCTCTTGGAGAATCAACTCACGCAAACCATCTCCATTGGGCACATATAGCCTGCCATGCATCATCAATGAACCATCATCCCCAATAGTGACATCCTTAGCGTCACTTTGTTGAACCGTGTCCTTAAGGATAAGCAGATGGGGGTCATCATATTGATGCTCCCTGATACGATCATAAATAGAAGACCGAGAGACCACACAAGCCAATACTCGACTCGGCTCAGAAATATCCAATCTAACAAGCTGGCTAGCTAAGGCATGAACATCCAACGCCAATGGCCTCTCTATTGCTAGAAGATATGCTAAGCTCCCCAAACTTTCCGCCCAGCGACTCGAGGCATCGGCCACCACATTGGCCTTCCCGACATGGTACAAAATAGTGATATCATAGTCCTTAAGAAGCTCCAATCACCTCCGCTGAGGCAAGTTAAGATCCTTTTGTTTGAACAGATGCTGCAAACTACGGTGATTAGTGTAAATCTCACAATGGACCCCGTACAAATAGTGCCACCAAATCTTCAAGGCATGAACAATAGATTCTAACTCAAGGTCGTGGACAGGATAGTTCTTCTCATGGGGCTTCAACTGGCGTGAAGCATAATCAATCACTCTATCCTCCTGCATGAGAACACACCCAATACCGATCTGCGAAGCGTCACAATACACTGTGTAAGAACTAGAAGCTGATGGCAGAACTAGAACTAGAGCTGTGGTAAAAGTAGTCTTGAGCTTCTGAAAGCTCTTCTCGCACTGATCCGACCACCTGAAAGGAGCACCCTTTTGGTTCAATTTGGTCAAGGGCAATGCAATGGATAAGAAAACCTCCACAAAACAACGGTAATAACCAGCCAAACCAAGAAAGCTCTAAATCTCTGTGGCTGAGGACGGTCTGGGCCAACTCTGAACCACCTCTATCTTATTCGGATCTACCTGAATACCCTTACTGGACACCACGTGCCCCAAGAACACCATTGAACTGAGCCAAAACTCAAACTTGGAGAACTTTACATAAAGCTTCTCCTCCCTCAACCGCTGTAACGCAATCCTCAGATACTGGCATGCTCCTCCTAGCTATGAGAGTACACCAGGATGTCATCAATGAATACAATAATGAACGAGTCAATATAAGGCTGAAACACACTGTTCATTAGATGCATGAACAATGTTAGGGCGTTGGTCAGCCCAAAATACATCACAACGAACTCATAATGGACATATCGGGTCTTGAAAGCTTTATTAAGAATATTTGAGTCCCGAATCTTCAGCTAGTGATACCCTGACCTCATATCAATCTTGGGGAACACCCTTGCTCCCTGAAGCTGGTCAAATAGATCATCAATATGCGGCAAAAGATACTTGTTCTTGATTGTGACATTGTTCAACTGCCTGTAATCAATGCACATTCTCATAGTACCATCCTTCTTCTTTACAAATAGAACTGGTGTACCCCAAGGTGACACGCTAGGCCGAATAAACCCCTTATCAAGGAGTTCGTGAAGTTGTTCCTTCAATTACTTCAACCCCGCTAATGCTATACGATATGGTGGAATAGAAATGGGCTGAGTTCACAGCACCAAATCAATATCAAAGTCAATATCCCTGTCAGGCGGCATGCCCGGCAGGTCTCTGAGAAACACATCCGGAAAATCTCGCACCACCGGAATAGAATCAATAGTAGGGGTCTCTACACCAACATCCCTCACAAATTCCATATAAGATAGACAAACCTTCTCTACCATCCGTTGAGCCTTCAAGTATGAAATCACTCTACTGGGAACATAGTCTATAGATCCGCTCCACTCAAACCTTGGCAACCCCGGCATCGCCAATGTCACGGTCTTAGCGTGACAATATAGAACAACCACCATACTAAGAACCAAGAGAGCTACTCTGGTCTCCAGAATCCCATTTGTAACCACACATGACCGATACATGGTCCACAATAATAGTATTGCCCACCGGAATAGATACATGAACAGATGAAACTAGAGACTCATGGGGCATATCTAGATAATGAGAGAAATACGAGGACACATATGGATAAGTGGAACTAGGGTCAAATAATACTGAAGCATCTCTGTGGAAAATTGAGACAATACATGTAATCACAACATCCTAAGCAATGACATCTGGTCTAGAAGGGAGAGCATAGAAACGGGCATGGATCTCCCTGATCAGCCTCCCCCTCTCGGGAGACCCCTAGCTGACTTAGCTCCACCCCGAGTTGGTTGAGCAGGTGGTGAAAAAATGGGTTTTGATGTCTTAGACTGGTTCCTCTGCTGAGCTAGGACCTCTCACTAGGCGGGGACATTGCCTCCTCATGTGATCAAATTTTCCACACTCATAGAAACTCCCCGGTGCTGGTGCTGGTGTTGGTGCTGGTGCTGGGGACTGAAGGGAGCCCCGAGCACCGGGATAACTGGTAGAAGGACCTGACATAGACGAGCACTAACCCGATGGAGCACGGGACAAACTCTGAGCTAGGATATCATTGAGATATGAATGACCCTGCTGATAACTGTGTAAACCATGGACAGATGATGCACCACGGTGAACTGGGTGAGCCATCTGAGCATGTCTGAAAGGACAACCCCTACCGTGGTGGAACTGAACCCTAGAAGAAACACCGCAAAATCCACCCTGTCCACGAGTCCTCTTGGCCTCCATCTCAACCCGTTCCTAGCTGCGAACCATCTCAATCTGATGAGCAATGTCGACAACCTAATCAAAAGTAGCATTAGACACTCTCTCTCTAGTCATAAGCAATTGCAGATGAAAAGTGAGGCCATCTATGAACCTCCTGATCCTATCCCTGTATGTGGGAACCAACTAGATAGCATGACGAGCCAACTCAGAAAATCTCATCTCATACTGTGTCATGGACATATCATCCTGACGAAGCTGCTCTAACTACTTGAGCAGCTCCTCTCTGCGGACTGAGGTGCGAACTTCTCCAAGAAGAGACCGAAGAACTGCTACCTAGTAAGGGGTGCTGCACCGACCAGCCTACGCCTCTCGTAAGCCTCCTACCAACTGAAGGCAGCCCTAGAGAATTGAAAAGTAGTGAACGACACCCCACTGGTCTCTAGAATACCCAATGTATGGAGTATCCTCTAACACCTATCCAATAATCCATGTGCATCCTCTCCCTCTGTACCTTTTAAATATGGAGGTTGGAGTCTCCGAAACCTCTCCAATCTACGTTGCTCATCATCAGGCATGACAGGAACCACATAATCCTGAGCAGCTACAACAGGCTGGGCTGGTGGTAGTCCCGGTGTCTGGAGTCCATGTACCACTTGCTCTGGTGTGCAGGCGGCAGGAGTTTGAGCACCTTCTCCGGCCTGAGAAGTGGCTGCTGCACAGGAATAGAGACCTCCTAAGCAATACTAGTGCACACGCTCAGAATCTAAGCTAAGTCCTTCTGAAGGCCTGGAATCACAATGGGCACAGGTGGTGCCTAAGCTGGTCACACAGGCTCATCCACAATTGGAGCCTGCTCCCGAACTAGGGCAACTCGTGGATCTGCAAGTGTTGCCTTAGCTATTATGCGAGCTCCACCTCTGTCCCTACCGCGGCCTTTACCGCGACCTCGGCCTCTCGCAGCTATGACTGGTGGTACTGGTGGCTGTCCATCCTGCCCCGTAATACGTGTCCTCACCATCTTTGAGAGAACAGAACAACAGAAGTTTAGTTACCAGAATCAAACGATTCACACGACAGGAATTCAAAAATGTGAAATTTCCTAAGGGTTCGGCAGCCTCTCGAAGATAAGTACAAACGTCTCTGTACCGATCCCCAAGACTCTACTAAACCTACTCATGACTCGTGAGACCAATGTAACCTAGCTCTAATACCAACTTGTCACGACCCAAAACTCTAACATGTCGTGATGACGCCTATCGATGGTACTAAGCAAGCCGATTTTTAAAATACTTTAAATGTTTCACAAAAGATAAATAAAATCTTCTATAAGACAGAGCTTTCATAAAAACCAGAGTTAAACTCAAAATACAACGCAGAATAAATAACCCCAAATATCGGGGTGTCACCAATTCATGAGCATCTAAACAACCAGTCAAAGAAACAGTGTCTACAAGAGTCTGTGACTAAATGCCAATACAGAAAAAGAAGGATAACAAGGAAGGAGAGACAAGGACTGCGAACGTCGGCAGCGACCTCGTGAATCTCATATACTTAACCACGCACGAGATCAACGTCTTCCGTGACCGAAAATACCTGGATCTACATAAGAAGTGCAGGGTGTAGCGTGAGTACAACCAACTCAGTAAGTAACAAAAATAAATAAGGAACTGAGAAGTAGTGACAAGCTATACAAATACAGTTTATTTCAGTAATTTCAACAATGAAAGTAGACATGAGTCAATTCCCACAATATAAGTCAAGACAGTTACATATTTACTAAGTTCAGGTAAATCAGATACAATATTTTCCATAAGTTTAGAGCAATGACATAATTCAGCTTAGTGCAGCATCAAAGGAAGGCAAATGCAACCTCTCAGGGTAACAGTCACACAAGCTCTCAATAGCTCATCACTCGGCTCTCAGCTCTCAATACATACACTCAATAGGTACATGCGCTCAATGTGGGTGTACAGAATCCGGAGGGGCTCCTTCAGCCCAAGCACTATATCATTGTGTGGTGCAACCCGATCCAATCATAATAGTAGCCATAAGGCTCGTTGTCGCGTGCAACCTGATCCACAATCCATAAATAGCCATAACGCTCGTAGCGGCGTGCAACCCGATCCATATACATTCAGCCCTCAGGGTCGTTGCGGCATGCAACCCGATCCATATACACTCACATAGCTCACAGCTCGGCACTGAGGCCCTATGTCAGTCACTAACCTCTCCAGCCTGTAGGGCTCTTAGAAATCATACAAATCGGCCCAAAAGAGATAATAACAAGTATCAACAAGAAAACAAGAGGAAACAGAGGTATGACACACCAGTAAAATCGTGACTAAGTACAAGACAGCAAATAGCAGCTAATTCAACGAGTACACGACTATTGCGGGTCCCAACAGTGATATCATATGGCCTAAGCATGGTTTCTAACATGAATGGCAGCCGAATTGCTATAAAACAGAGGAAACATGTAATTAACAATAAGCTATTCGACTTTACAGTCTCACGGGACGGACCAAGTCATAATACCCCACAGTGCACGCCCACACGCCTGTCACCTATCATGTGAGTCACCTCCAAAATAATCACATCATACAAAATCCGGTGTTTCATACCCTCAGGACCAGATTTAAGACTGTTACTTACCTCAAACCGCGCAAAAATCCTACTCCGAAATGACTTTGCCCCTCGAATCAATCTCCAAATGGCACGAATCAAGCCACAAATAGTGCGATAAAATTAACATAGGCTAAATGAGTCAATTTCACAAGAAAACACGAAATTATAAGCAAAAATTCCAAATTGGCTCAACTCGGCCCCAGGGCCCATATCTCAAAATATGACAAAAGTCACAAAATCCAAAATCCCATTCACTCACGAGTCTAACCATACAAAATTTATCAAAATTCGACACCATTTGGTCATACAAATCCCAAAAATTCACTCTCAAATTTCCCTAGCCCTAAACCCCCAAATTTTACCTCAAAAACTCGCCAACTAGGTGCAAAATCAGTGGGGAAACATCATTATCGAAGATAAATAGGCACAAGGAGCTTACCTCAGTAATCACTTAAAAATCCTCCAAAATCTGAGTTCCAAATAGTGAAAATGGTGAAAAATCTCGAAGTCTCATATTTATATGTTCTGCACAGGCTTTCCGCACCTACAGCTAAAACTTCGCTCCTGCGGTCCCGCATATGTGGTGAAAATACTGCTTTTGCGGAAGTCAATTAAACCCCACAGGGCTCACACCTGCGTTTTAGGTTCCGCACCTATGAACGTGTATCTGCGGCCCCGGCCTCGCTTCTGCGGAATCACTCTCTCCTAGTTGCCTCCGCACCTGCGTCTACTTGTCTGCATCTACTCTACCGAAGGTGCGGAAAATTCTTTGCACCTACGACCCCTATCCTTCATGGCCTTTCCCACATCTGCGACCTTCCTCTCCACTTCTGCGCGTCCGCACCTGCGGTCTCACCACTGCAGGTGTGAAACACCAGAAACTCAGCAATTGCCTAAGTCCCCATTTCAATTTGTTAAGCCTCCAAAACACACTCGAGACCCCCAAGACCTCAACAAAACATACCAACAAGTCACATAACCCAATACAAACTTATTCAAACCCTCAAATCACCCTAAAAATATCAAAAACACGGATTACACCCAGATTCAAGCCTAAAGAACTTCTAAACTTTCAAATTCCACAAATGACATCGAAACCTATCAAACCACGTACGATTGACTTCAAAATTTGCACAAAATTCATAAATGATACAACGAACCTACTCTAATGCCCAGAAATCCAATCCGACCCGATATAAAAATTTCCACTGTCGGTCAAATTTGACAAAATTCCAACTTTTGCCAATTCAGGCCTAATTCTACTATACACCTCCAAATCATATTTCGGACGCGCTCCTAAGTCCAAAATTGCCTAACAAAACTAAGAGAACCATAAAAATTCAAAATTTGAGGCCGTTTACACATAAGTCGACATCCGGTCGACTTTTCCAACTTAAGCTTCCAATTAAGTGACTAAGTGTCTCAATTCATCCTAAATCACTCCGGAACCGAACCAATCAACCCGGTGTCATATAACAGTTTTAGAACATAATAGAAACAGAAAAGGGGGAAACAGGGCTACAACTCTCGGACGACCGATCGAGTCGTCACACCTTAATAGGGCGGCGATGGGGCCAGTCAATCTTTGGACCTACTTTTTGGTGTTCAAGAGTTCAGGTATCTTTTTGATAACTTTAATTTGGTCACGGTTGACCTTGATTCCTTGCTGTGATACGAGGAACCCCAGAAATTTTCCTGAGCCTACGCCAAACGCACACTTCTCCAGGTTCAGTTTCATTCGGTACTATCTGAGTATGTCGAAAGTCTCTTTCAGATGATCGATGTGATCTTCTCCTCTTCTCAATTTGACCGGCATGTCGTCTATATATATTTCCATTGTCTTGGCGAGCTGATCCTTGAACATTCTCGTCACCAACCTTTGATAGGTCGTCCCTGCATTCTTTAGTCCAAAAGGCATGACCCTGTAACAGTGCGTTCCTTGGTGGGTGATGAATGTGGTTTTTTCCTGGTCCTCCTATTCCATGAGGATTTGATTATAGCCTAAGTATGCGTCCAAGAAATATAGTAGCTCATGTACGGCTGTTGCATCAATTTGTTGGTCGATGTGAGGCAGCGGGAATGAATACTTCAGGCATGCTTTGTTCAAGTCTGTGAAGTCTACACACATTCGCCATTTTCCATTGTTCATTTTTACCATTACCACATTGGCGACCCATTTGGGGTACTTTGATTCCCTTATGGAACCATTTCTTAATAGTGTTTCCACTTCCTCGGGCAGTGTGTCATTGATTCCTGAGTTGAATTTACGCCTAACCCACTTCAATGGAGGGTGGTAGGGGCCAATGTTTAATTTGTGCATGGCGATCTCCTTTGGGATGGGGCATATCTGCATGGCTGAAAGCAAACAAATTCGCGTTAGTTTTTAAGAATTGATTGAATTTACCTGAGTCATAGAGCTTGCAATCGATATATGTCTTTTTGTTGTGGTCATTGGAGTTTAATTCAACATTGTTGATGTCTTCTATAGTCGACCCTGCGGCTTCGACTACGCCGGAACCTTTGATACCTTCTCCGACCTCGTCATGCCCCGACCTCGACCCTACTGATTGTTGTGCCTCTTTTTATTTGTCCTTCCTTTGCTGGGAAGCCGTGTTGTCTAAAGCAATGCGGTAGCGTTCACGGGATGTACGTTGCTCTCCTCGTATGGAGTATCCCCCATGGAGTTGGAAATTTGATGACTTGGTATAAGATGGAGGGGACGGCCTTCATGGGATGTATCCACAGTCATCCTACTATGGTGTTGTACACAGTGTCTTGGTTCATGATGTGGAATATTGTTTCTAGAGTTACGTTACCGGCCAAAACAGGGAGAGTAATTTCTCTAGATGTTCGTTCAACTGCATTATTAAAATCGGTTACTGTGATGCAATGCGACACTATCCTATCCTCGAGTTTCAATTGGGTAAGTACTCGGGGATGGATGATGCACACGCCACTTCCATCATCAATCATAATACATTTAACATCAGCATCCAGAATTCGTAGAGTAATAACGAGAGCATCATGAGGGAAGACCAAACCGTCGGCATCTGACTTGTCGAAGATGATACTTTCTTCGAGTTCATCGTACCATTCACGGGTGATGGATCTCTTGAGTTTGTGTGTAGTAGTGAACTTCACGTTGTTGATAGAGGCGTCATCTCCGATGATCATATTGATGGTACGGGCTGCTGAGGGTGGTTTGTGGCCCTTGTGTTCGCGCCCTCTGGCGAAATTGGTTCTTCCCTTGTTTCTTAGCAGCTCTTTAAGATGTCCTTGATGTAGCATATTCACTACCTCCTGCCTAGGTGATGCAGTCTTTCGTTTTGTGCCCTCGTTCTTGGTGGAACTCGCAGAAGGTGTCGGACTTTCTAGTATTAGGGTCGGATCTCATCTTTGGTGGCCACTTCACTTTTGGTCTGAGCTTCTCCAGGGCATAGACTATCTTTGTGGGTGACACACAAAAATTATGAGCAAAAAGTAGGGGGCATACCTCGATCGTTCCGATGAGTTACCGTCCTAGATCTGGATGGACCTTCTTCATAGCGAAGGGAGGGGTGACGACCGTCCTAATGTATGGTTGGTGTCGTTACCTATTAGGCCGTGGGATCGGGATCTCTTTTGGCGTTGTCTCTTCGATCATTACTTGACTCTGCTTGTACTGAGATTAGCCGATGGGTTGGCCCGTTGAGGTCGTCCTCATCTGCACGGACTTCAGCTAAATAAGCATTGTGGATCTCATCCCAAGTGGTTGAGGGATACTTCATCAACCGGCTTAACATTTTCGTCCTTGCTCTTGAACCATCCCTGCTCAACCCGTTTTGAAAGGCTGCAACTGCCATCCCTTCGGAAACGTTTGGCAAAGTCATCCTTACTCGGTTACAACGGGTGAGGAAGTCCCCCAATCCCTCTCCTAGAGATTGTTTGATGGCAAATATGTCGTTCACTCTTGCCTCGGTCTTTTTGGATCCCACGTGGGCCGTTACGAACTTTTCTGCCATTTCTTCAAAGGTTTCGATGGAGCATGCTGGTAGCTGTGAATACCATGTAAATGCTCCTTCAGTGAAAATTTCGCCGAACTTTTTCAGCAAAATGGAAGACACATGTTCCTTGGAGAGGTCGTTTTCTTTTACGGCGGTGACATATTGAGTCACATGATCTTCGGGGTCGATTGTGCC
The DNA here is from genome assembly GCA_005239525.1 of Nicotiana knightiana. Taxonomy (NCBI): domain Eukaryota; kingdom Viridiplantae; phylum Streptophyta; class Magnoliopsida; order Solanales; family Solanaceae; genus Nicotiana; species Nicotiana knightiana. The sequence continues at coordinate 6,946 of ML412332.1, read as the reverse complement.
GTCATATATCCTGAGGTAGGGCGGTATTTTAAAGGTTTTGGTATGAAATGTGGGGATGCGTCATCACTGTATGGTTGTTCAACGAATTGGCCGGCATCTCTTTTTGGCAACAGCTTGGGGGCGCTCGGTATTTTATCGACCTTTCTTGGTGTTCTTTCATTTGATTCAGAGTGCCTTGTTCTCATTCTCCATTTCCTCCATCCTTTTCAAAATGTATGCGAGAGCGTTGTCACCTGCACTATTAATTACATTGTGAGAAATACTTGTCGTTGGAAAAAGAGGGAGTTGGTTGCACTGCTCGTCTGCTTGTTGTATAAGGTAAGTCTTTGTATTTTCTGAAGTCGCATCTCGCGCGGGCTTGTTGAGGATGCTGGTTAGCGTGTCAGTTAGCCATTCTTCGAGGAGCTTTTTTACATATGAGGGCGTCTCCTCCCCCATAGATTTGAAGGTTCTCTTACCAAGAGATTTTGTGATGGTGCAGCGAGGAGGAGGCGACCCATCTCACCTGGGGGAGGCATTGGGCGTTGCGTCTTCGTCTGTTGTTTCACAGCTTTCGTTGATGACGTTCGTGAGGTTAGTTAAGAGGTCACTTATTGTTCTCGTCATTTCTTCTCGGTTACCTGCCATGTTGGGATTTGTACGTACAAAGAAAGGAGATGTTGTTTTTTTCTTCCTTTTTTTTTTTTTACGTTAGTGACCCGTGTTGGTTGTAGATCTAGAAGAAACTAAAAGCTTAACTAGGAAATTCCCATAGACAGCGCCAAATTGTTTGACCAAAAATATAACTTTTAGTTCAAATAATTAATCTATATGATAATGGGTTAAACCTAGTTAATAATAATATTTCTAGATATGAGTTCCGAAAACGCGACTAATATCAAATAGATCTGGTGTTAGATTGATAGCAGTGTGCAATAACTATTTCAAAAAGTATAAGCAATAATGTAGCACTTAGTAGCAATAAATATCAATAAATGGCATTTTAGTAAACAGGAGAAGTGATTCACCCAATAAAGGATGAACTAGATGGTTGTTCCTCCGGACAATGATGAGTGACAGAAAAATCCTAGAATGTTCGATTTTTTCTCGGATTTGATGGAAAAGTATGGAATAATATGAACGAGAATCTTGATGAAAAGGTAGTGTTTGTATCTTAGTAAGAGAGATAGAAACTTATGTCAAAAGTCTATTCCTATCAAATGAATGTCACGTGCCCCATATCATTGTCTCTTTTTTTATTTATATGAGACATTTTCCTAATAAACCTTAATAGTACAAGTGCAGAGAATATTCATATCCTATTTCGAAACTAGCTGTTACAACTTCATCAATGGTGCTCGACCTCGACCGTTATTGATATCTTGACCACGAATCTGGTTTGAGGACTCTTTCTTTAATATTATCTTATCGTAAATATTATAGGCTCATACCTTTTAACTAAGGTAAAGAAAAAGAAGCTTCAGCAGGTCATTAGTGAAATTCAGTAAAACAAGGAGTAGAATGTTCTAATTCTCTATGTGAATAGTGAAAGACCTAAATCTTCGGTTTAACAGAATGAACCATATTGGTAAGGAAATTGAGTTACTGTAGTTATCAAATACACGTACGTGTATAGTTGGTACGAGAGGTGTCGGTTTGGCTACTAGAAGCCGTTTAAAGTTTATTTAGGACACATGCTCCTTTGATTGAGGGAAACCACAACACAACACAACATCATTTGATTTTTGATTAAAATCTCCCCCTCGCTTTATTCTCTCTTATATCTCCACCATTTTCCACCGCCAACAACCTCCACTTTCACTTCGAAATTTTCCGGCCGAATTCGCTGGAACAAAACCCCTTGTTACTATTGTCATGCTTCCTAATTTCTATAACCCTCCTTTAAAACCCAAAACCCCTGATTTTCCTGATCGCAAAAGCTCCATTTACTCCCTTCAACCCTTGCTCTCCTTTCACAATCCCCGTGCATGGCTTATTCTTACCGTCCTCCTCCTTCAAATTCTCCTCATCCTCAATGTCCGCTCCTTCCCCTTCTCCATTTACATCACTTCCCATCCCCACCGTATCCCCCCTAAATCTTCCGCCGCCACTATTTCAACCATCACCGAAGTTGATAATATTACTAACTTGTGTCCTTTAGGTAAAGTATATATCTATGACCTCCCCCAGTTATTCAACGCGGAGCTAATACAAAACTGCCACGAGTTAAACCCATGGATTTCGCCGTGCGAAGCGCTGTCGAACGATGGCTTTGGCGGCAGAGCCACCGCACTTTCGAATGTTGTTCCGGAAAGTCTTGTCGGGTCGTGGTATTGGACGGACCAGTTTACACTGGAGCTAATTTACCATAACCGTATTGTAAATTATCGGTGCAGGACTATGGAGCCTGAATCTGCTACGGCTTTCTACATTCCGTTTTACGCTGGACTAGCGGTGGGAAAGTACTTGTTTAGGAATAACTCCCGTGCAAAAGATCGTGATATGCATTGCGAGCTGATGCTCAACTGGGTCCAGAATCAAACCTATATGAAGCGTAAAAACGGTTGGGATCACTTCATATCCATGGGCCGAATCTCATGGGATTTTCGCCGATCGAAAGATAAAGATTGGGGTTCTAGCTGTATATACATGCCGGGGATGCGTAACATCACGCGCCTTTTAATCGAGAAAAACCCTTGGGACTATTTCGATATCGGTGTGCCTTATCCCACCGGATTCCACCCCAGCACCGCTAATGACATCATCCAATGGCAGAACTTTGTGCGTGCACGCGAAAGGAAAACTCTCTCCTGCTTTGCTGGGGCGACACGTGGATCTATAAAAAATGATTTTCGAGGTTTATTACTGAGTCAATGTTACAGCGAGTCAGACTCATGTCGAGTTTTGGACTGTTCTGGGTCGAAATGCTCCAATGGCACTTCTGAAATTCTAGAAACTTTTCTCGACTCGGATTTCTGCTTACAGCCTAGAGGTGACAGTTTTACTCGGCGGTCTATTTTCGACTGCATGGTGGCCGGTTCAATTCCGGTCTTTTTCTGGAAGAGAACGGCTTATTACCAGTACGAGTGGTTTTTGCCCGGAGAACCAGAGAGTTACTCAGTTTTTATAGATCAGTATGAGGTTAAAAATGGGTCATCCATTAAAGCGATTCTTGAAAAATTCAGCAAAGAACAGGTAAAGTCGATGAGAGAAAAAGTGATAGAGAATATACCGAAGATAGTTTATGCTAAACCCAATGAGGGTATAAACGGCATTAAAGATGCATTTGATATTGCAGTGGAGGGAGTATTGAGGAGAATTAAGAAACAGGAAGGAGGGTATAAATGGTAATAAAAATATGCAAATGGGGAAATAAAGGTTTAGGTAGATATGGGAGTACAGCAGCTTTGCAGGTGCAGGTGCAGGTGCATGGGCATGGCGGCAGTTAAGTTTAGTTACTCTTTTTCCTGCCACAGCCCACAGATGCACGGTGCATCATTGGAAAGCAGTTGCAGTTTGGGACGAAGGTGACATACACTTATACTGATTTTTTTGTAATTTTTATATGATGTATTTATATAAGTAGCTTAATTATATTGGTGGATTATTTTTGTTGAGAATGGAATAAGATCAATGCATGGGGAGAAATATGTTGAACGCATTCTGACCGCGGTTGCTGTAATAGTACTGTACAGTCCAAAACTTAATTTTATGCATTTTGAATGTTTTAAATAGGGATGATAGATTGATGCATATTGTGTACATTATTTATATTAGGGTTTAAGGTTGTGATGGTCATTGGCATTATATAATTGCCACTGTGGCTTTAGGAATAAATGGTCCTAGAAAAAAAGCTGAAGAAGCTAACAAACTTTCTTTTCTGTCGAATGGGTTCAGGTAAAAACAAAAGCGAACAAGAGCACGTCGTTATAATGCCAACTTGTTCAGTTTACTTGGGTATTATTACTTTTAGCGTGTAAGAAATTATTTATATCTGTTAGTTGAAAAAGTATTTAAAATTTATATAAATTTTATATAAAACATACATAATGTGTGTATATATACAATAAATAAATAAATTTTATACATTTTTCGGCTATTAATTTTATAGCGGCTATACAGTGTCATCTTTTCCAAGTTTTATTCTAGCGAAATACCAAATGTTGTGAAGTTAAATTAACATTTCCAATTTGACTTCTCTTAGAAGTTTGTAACTCAAATCTGAATGGAAATATGAAGCTCATCATTGAAAATTATTTTTTGTCAAATTAGCTCTAGAAAAAGTACTTCTAATACAGTAGTCTTTTCTGGTTAAATTATTTTGAGATATGCTTTTGTTAGTAATATGGAACTACTTTTGTGCCTAATTTTCTTAGAATTAATTCAGAGCGTTAACTTACAGAAAAAAATTATATGTAAAGATTCACTCTATAATTAGTATATTATCTTTATAAATAAATAATTTAAAATATTTATTAGTTTCCTGTCAATATTGTTAGGATACTTGTAGTAAATATTAAATTTTCGTAAGAGTATCTTTGTACTAAAAAAGTTAAAAACGGCCATCTTGTTCTCAAAATATAACTTTTACCATCACTCAAAGACGTCTAATTCTTTTCTTCTTTAAACTATCAAACAATTTTTCTTTAAAATAATTTATTTTATTTTATTTGAATGTTTTTTTTTGGCCGAACATGTCAAAGTGTCTCACTTCCGGCAAATTTCATTTTGAAGTGTCAAACCATATGAGTCAACTACTCCACCCCTCTTATTTTGCGGTCTCAATTGCCCAACTATGCTTACTGAACGGCTCATATTTTTTGGTTATCTAGCCTAATATAAGTAAAGATGCCTCTAGTACTACTTTCTGTGAAAAAGGACACGAAGAAAGAGCGGTAAGGCAATTTGCTTTAAAAGGGAACTCACTGAAATAGCCAAACCCCAAAAATGGGCCTTTTATGGAGATCTATGCGTATATAATCTGCACATCGCTTTTGTTCCAACTTCCATAGTTAACACTACGGATGTACAAATCGAATCAAATCGTATCAAATCAAAAAATCAAATCAAATCGAGGAAAAAATCCGATTTGGTTTGGTTTGGTTTGGTTTGGTTTGATTTGGTCTGGTATTGAGTAAAAAAATCTGAACCAACCTGACATATAAATATATAATTTTTATATTTACTTTTAAGATTTTATATAAAATTTTCTTTAAAAAATGTCTAGAAATATATAAGATTCTCTTGCGGGATATGAATTTTAGTACAATATGAAGTGTTCCATATTTATTGACCTTAAATAATGGGTTGTATGTTCACTTTATTATCAAGTGTTACTTAAATGCGTCTATCTCTTCGTTCTTTCATATTCATATCATATGTTAAGAAATATTAAATTCTTATACATTTTTCAAATGTGAAGTGATTATTAATATTTAGGTATCATACTGATTTTCATGTTTAATTACTAAATTCGGTTAACTTGAAAGTATACATAAACGAAAAATTATTGTCAAATGACTAAAAAAATAATTATTATGTGTTATTACTAGAATTTTCCCATAAAAATATTTTAATCGATAATATGTTTGTCAATGTTTTATATTTTTACTAAATATATATATTTACTTATCAAATATTTAACTAAGTAAGCTTGAAATAATATTTAAGTAAGAAAAAATTCGAAAACCCGAAAAATCCCACAAATCCGAAGCAATCCAAACCGATATAGTTGGTTTGGTTCGATTTTGAACCCGATCCCTATACATCCCTAGTTAACACTCCTGAATGTGTAGAAATATACAAAGCCATGATTTAATTAAGCAGCTCGATTAATAATCCCATTGGCTGCTTTCAAACTTAACAGGAATTTTAAACTCTGACAGTCCTGAAACTATAAGGTTGTGTGATTGTTTGGTTGGTGAGACAAGGGATAACAATTTTGAGATTAGATGCGAAATTATTTTATCCCCCATTTAATTGTATTATCTCGTGTTTGATTAATTTGTCACACAATTGTATTATTATTTTATTTCATATTGAGTATTAGATAATAATCTCGGGATTAACTAATCTCTAGATAAAATATTACAATACTAAAGATGCCCTTCTCCAAGGCTCTTCCCCCAAAGTCCTCTAAAAATATAAAGTTAAATTTAAAGTAAAAATTTATCTCAGCTTATTTAATATAGACCAATGACATATTTTAAATTGTACTTCTATCTTATTTTTAGTCTAATGAACCAAACTTCTACTAATAAAAATATATCGATTGAATAATTTCGTCATTACTAAATCTCCATATTATAATTTAGGGATAACTAGTTCCTCAACCAAACAACCACTATATGTATATAATTAGAAAATGAACTTCTTATCTAACTCAGCTGTAGAAGTAAATCATAAAGTGTGAATTGTTTGATATCTTATGGAGTATAAAATCATGTAAGGAGACAACTTATATGATTGAATATTTAAAGCAAGACAAAACAAACTGGGGGCTGGGGAAAAGGGAAGTTTAACCATTGTAGGAAAGCTAGGGAATGATAAATGTGGCTCTGATACCAAATTTAAGAAATTTTTAGGATGATATTAGGGGTANAACGGTTTAACGGACGGGGAACGGATTGGGATTTTTTAATTAACGGCTTATCGGATTGGGGGCGGATTATTCAATTTTCTTAACGGCTAATCCGTTAACCCGTTAAGAATATAAAATTTATTTTTATCCATATATAATTATATATTATATATTAAATATCAAAAACAAAAACACAAAATGACAAAAACCCTTCCACTCTCCTAATTCTTAAACAAACACAAAGTCAGAAACCCTAAATGCAATTCCTAATTTCCTATTTCCTAACGCCTAGTTGCCTACTGCTGTGAGCACTGAGCACTGAGCCTGAGGTGAGCCGTCGCCCGTCCAGTCTCCACTCTCCACTCTCCAGTGATCCAGTCTCCTCGA
>ML412331.1:0-17354 GCA_005239525.1 Nicotiana knightiana | reverse complement strand
ATATATATATATATATACATATATCCTCACAGTCAGTCCCTTGGCCTCACGCAGTCATCAACCTCACAAGCCACTCGAGCGTTTCAGTAAAATCAGGGGACTTAGCCCAAACAACTTTCGTATGCTTTAAAATAGAGTATTGAAAATGAATTAAACAATAACAGGTTAAATCATGACTAAGGATATGCTTTCAAATCAAATCAGTGTGAGGATAGTAATAAAATACCGTTGAGGGTCCAAACAGTACAGGCACAAGGCCCCAAACATGGCATTCAGTCCAAGTTATAAGAATTCTTTCTAAATCATATAGCTAGTATACGGCTTTATTCAAAATATGCAACTCTATAGTTGCTACGGGACGGACCAAGTCACAATCCCTAACGGTGCACGCCCACACGCCCGTCACCTAGCATGTGCGTCACCTCAATATAGTGAAATAGTACAAAATTCCAGGGTTTCATACCCTCAGGTCTAGATTTACAATCGTTACTTACCTCAAACCGGACAAAAATCTACTCTACAATGACCTTTCCGCTCGACTCGGCCACAAATCGCCCGGAATCTATACAAAATCAGTATATTATCATTAATATATGCTAAAGGAATGAAGCCCACATAAAGACTATCAAATTAAACAACAAATCCCGAAATTGGCCAAACCCGACCCCTAGGCCCACGTCTCGGAATCCAACAAAAATTACATAACTAGAAACCTCTTTCACTCACGAGTCCAACCATATCATATTTACACCAATCCGATAACAAAATCCCATTCAAAACCCAAAAAATCCAACTCAAGAATTCTTCCCCATTGTCCCCAATTTTCCACCTCAAATCACAAATTAAATGATGAAATCAAAGGCATAACCATGGAATTTGACCAAAATTAGATAGAAATTACTTACCCCAAACACCCACACAAGAATCTCTCCAAAAATCGCCTTCTCCCGAGCTCCCACTTCAATTTTATGTTATGAGTTCGAAACCCTCGTTTGAACCTTTTAAATTCTGCCCAGATCTTCTTTCATCGCGATCGCGAAAATAACCTCGCAATCGCGAAGCACAAACAGGCTGCCCCATCTTTTTACTCTATGCGATCGCGGATGTTTCCACGCAGTCGTGAACCTTTGCCTCACAAACCTACATGATGGAAACCTCACTCTCACGATTGCAAAGCACAGTCACCCCTGCTCCCCCTCAGCTCCAATACACTACGCGAACGCGGTACTGGCCACGCGTTCGCGAAGCACTACCTCACGCAAGCACGCGATCGCGACTCCATCTCTGCGATTGCGTAACAACTTCCTCTGCCCTAAATAAGCCCATGAGATCATGAACGTACCCTTGCAATCGCGAATAAAGAAACTATAACGCTCACACCAGCAGCTGACAGCCATTTGCAAAGTTCAAAAATGTAACGACCCGACCGGTTGTTTTGAGAAATCAAGTTTCGTTCAGCGGCATAAGGTCTGGAATAACTTCAAAATATGAGTATCGACTTGCGTGCATGGTGGAATTCGACTTTCGGATGGTTTAGAGTCAAATTGGAAGAAGGAACCTTGTTTTGGAAGTTTGAATGGTGAAAAGTTGACGGGGATTGGACTTTTGGGTAAACGACCTCGGGGTGGGTTGTGGGCGATCTCAACAACTTCGTATGGTGATTTTGGACTTGGGAGCGTGTTCGGAATGCATTTTGGAAGTTCGTAGCTCATTTAGGCTTAAAATGCCAAAGTTTGAATTTTTAAAGTTTCTAGTCTGATAGTGAGTCTTTGATCTGAGGGCCGGAATGGAATTCCGGAAGTCGTAGTAGTTCTATCATTTCATTTGGTATGTGTGTGCAAAATTTGAGGTCATTCGGATGAGTTTAGATGTGTTTCGGAGTCGGATGTGAATTCTAGAATTTTTCCTAAGTTCCTAGGCTTGAACCTATGCATAATAGATGATTTTGATGTTATGAGACATGTTTTTAAGGCTCGTCCTAGTTCGAATAAGGTATTAGGATCGGTTGGTTGGTGGAGGTCCAAGGGGCCTCGGGGTTGTTTCGGATGATTAACGGGAGAAATTGGGATTTATAAAATGGTTGAACCAGACCTCTTCTGTTGTTTTCGCACCTGCGAAGGTTCTCCCACAGGTGTGGACTCGCAGGAGCGATAGGGTTGATCACAGGTGCGATGGTGAGGGATTTGGCCAGTGGTCGCAGGTGCGACCTGAGTTCCGCAGGTGTGGAACCGCAGGCGCGACCAAACGACCGCAGGGGCGGCCCCAGTGGACTTAAGTGAATTCCGCACCTGCGATGCTTTTTACGCAGGTGCGGTACCGCAGGTGCGATTGGGACCGCAGGTGCGATTGGGACCGCAAGTGCGAGATCCCCGTGTGTTTATTCCAAAAATCCGAGGGTTTATTTCATAACTCTAAAAATCATTTGAGAGCTCGGGAATTGGCGATTTTCAGTGGGTTTTGAAGAGAAGGATCATAGGTAACGTTTTCTAATCCTAATTCTTTGTTAGACCATTAATCCCCGTTGTTTTCCTTAGTTTAATTATCAAAAATGGGGGAAAAACCATGGGAACTTGATGAACTTCCCCAAAACGAAATTCTGAGAATTCAAGGGGTTTTTGGCATCGGATTTCGATTGTTTCTGGTCAAGTGAGTTCGTGAGTGAATGGGTGTCCAGAAAATATAACTTTTACCCGATTCCAAGACGTGGGCCCGAGGGGAATTTTGGTCATTTTACCTAATTTCGTGCCTCAGCTTTGAATTAAATAGTAGAATCAGTTGCTTGAGATGTTATTTACAATATGTAATTGAATTGAATAGATTTGGGCCATTTGGAGTCGGATACTCGTGGCAAACGTGTGGTTTCGAGTTGATTTGAGCTGGTTCGAGGTAAGCATCTTGCCTAACCTTGTGTGGGGGACTTCCCCTTAGGATTTGAGTCTTCTCTGTTGATTGTATTCCTTGTACGTGAGGTGACGAGTGCATGCTCGGAATTTATTTGTGGAAATTTTCCCCTATTAGGTTCTTAGCTCCTTGTAATTACTGTATGAATTTGTTTTTGATATGATTGAGTTCCCTGTTATTAGTTTCACCTCTACATGTGTTTACTTGGAAATTAATTGCCCTTTTTGGTTTATTCTTGTTGCCTAATTGACTCTTGCGTGGTTTAACTGAAGATCCCTATCGTAATTGCTTGTCTCTATTTGGAAATCATTAGTATCTCTCATGTAATTAATTGGTCTTAATGGAGGTTACGGTTGTTTTTCCTATGCTCATCCTTAATCGAAATCATTGTATATCCTTACTTTCCCAACTGTAAAAGAAGTTAGATATCCTACATTAGTTGATAATTCCTTATTTGAAATTATTGATTTATGTTAACTTCCTTGTTGTTGAACTACGTATTATGGAACCGTTTTTTCATATTATTTTCCTATGTTGCGTTGTTCTTATTACGCTTAGTATTCTCTGTTATGGTTATTCCTTGTGAGCTATTTGTACCGTCTCCTGGTGAACGGAGGCACCTGAGTTGATTTTCCTTGTGGGTTTTTTGTAAACATTGTTATTTGTTGTGTTGTACCTGTGATATTGTGATGCATGAGGTTTCTGCCGTGCGGTTGTTGATATTGTGATGCACAAGGTTTCTGTCGTGCGGTTGTTGATATTGTGATGCACGAGGTCTCTGTCGTGCGGTTTGTTGAGGAGTTTCACGATGTCTTTGCCGTTCTATTGTTGCTATTGATGTATTCCACATGCGGCGTAATAAGGCGGGATATGTTTATATGCTTATATGTGGGTTGCGCATGTGGCGGGTTAAAGTGTGGACATTATGATGCACGTGTGGCGGAATAAGGAGGCGCTTATTATATTATTACTTACACACGTGGCGTAATAAGGTGGACTATGTCGGGGGTTGGTTGTAAATAATTGTGACGGCCTGTGGAGGCATTCATATGTTGTTTAATATTGTGATTGTGGGTTGCTTACCTGTACGAGCCTTAAAGCTTGGGAGTTGTGAGGAAACATCGTACGTGCGGTTCGTTCTCCTTTTTATGTTACTAGTTGGTAGAATTATTGTTAACACACTTTCACAAGCATACACGTAGTTGAACACTCCTATTAGAGGTGAATTCCTCCTGATTGTGCTAAGGGTGGAGGTACGCTCTCGTTTATCCATTATATATGTGAGATTGGCCCTAGTTAGCCAGTTAGTTGTCAATATGACTGTGAGACTGATGGGGCACAGGAGGCCAAGTGTTAGATTTCAGATGCTGGGGTTTCGTGAGTTGTGGTTTGTCCGAGATTTGGTAAGATTGTGGAAAGAGCTGAATAAGACCTTATGTGAACATCATCATAGGTTATGAGTTATTGATTTGTTTTCCCCTTACTGTGTTGTGACCTTAGGATTTGGATTGTGATTTTGCCGTCTTTACGTATCATCATTTATCATCTTCTCATTGTTACTTGCTGTTCTTTCTCCCTTACGGTGAATTGTAGTATTTATGTTCTCTTCGTGCAATCTTTACACATTTATATATCATTTCCGTTGTACCTATGATTATACTGTTTATTGACCGGTAGGTGTCTCGACTGTCCCTCGTCACTACTTCACCGAGGTTAGTCTTGATACTTACTGGGAACCGCTGTGTTGTGCTCATGCTACTCTTCTGCACATTTTTGTTGTGCAGATACAGGTACTCCCATTCAGTTCTGTAAACCTTGGAAGGAGGCGTTTCTATAGAGACTTCGAGGTATATCTGCTACGTCCGCAGACCGAAGAGTCACTTTCTACCTTTTGTAATAAGTGCAGCCTTTCAGTATTTTCCTTTGTTTAGACATACTTGAGTTAGAGCTTCTTATGTATCCCTTAGCTTGTGATTTGTGAGATTCCGGGTTTTGGGAATTTGGTTAGCTTCGAGAGTTGTTATTGTATGTGCCGAGCGGCACAGTCAATGCTGTTTATTTTACTAGTTTAGTTTTAATTACTTTCATCTGCAATTATGGTCTATCTTCCGCATTTTTAGGCTTACCTAGTTGTAGGGACTAGGTGCCGTCACGACATGTTCACGGAGGGCGAACTGGGGTCGTGACAAAAAACAACTTTTTAACCACCCGAAACTCACCCGAGGCCCTCAGGACCTCAACCAATCATACCAACACCTCCCATAACATCATATAAACTTGGTTGAGCCTTCGAATCACTCAAAACAACATCGGATTACCAAATTACCCTCGGATTCGAGCCTAAGAATTTCTAAACTTCCAAAATTCGCCAACGATGTCAAAACCAACCAAACCACGTCCGAATGACCTGAAATTTTGCACGCATGTCACAAATGACACTATGAACCTATTCCAACTTCTAGAATTCCATTCTGACCCCGATATCACATTTTCCACTGCTGACAGCGAATTGCTAAATTTCCAATTTCGCCAATTCAAGCCTTATTCTACCACGGACCTCCAAATTACATTCCGGACACACTCTTAAGTCCAAAATCACCTAACGAAACTATCTCAACCATAAAACCCTAATCCGAGACCGTTTACTCATTAGTCAACTTTCGGTTGACTTCTCCAACTAAATATCTAAATTAAGAGACTAAGTGTCTCATTTCCATCCAAAATCACTTTGAACCCGAACCAACCAACCCAAGGCAACATAATCAGACTGAACAACACACAAAGGAATAGAAATGTAGGAAACGGGGGCTATGACTCTCGGAACGATCGGTCGGGTCGTTACATTTATATGTGCCTTACATACTCGGTAAATTATTCGTACTGACGTCCTTTGTTACAGACGCTAAATTCATGCCTGCAGGTATAGAAAATCAGCTTCACGAGCCCTCATAGTAGATGAGTTATCATTCAGCAAAGGATCGGTAAGACTCCACCTCATTCGGAGTGCACCCGAGTCTATGAGTTATCGTGTCAGAATTTTGCTACAGACTTATGGGTAGGTCGATACCCTGTCCCATTTGATGTTAAATACTCTTAGAGGCTTTGTAGACAGAGATTCATTTTGTATAGTATGTCAGAGGCCTTTATGGCCCATATGTATTCATGTTTGAGAATGATGGTTCAATGTATACAGTGCTTTCCCACTTATACTTACACATTATGAGTTATAGCCATGTTGGCCCAGTTACCAATGATAATACGATAAGAAAAATATGTTACATTGGTACTCGGTTGAGTAAGATACCTGGTGCCCATTGTGACCCTTCGGTTTGGGTCGTGACGCCTGGGATGTAAGGCCTCACAAAACAATGTCGGTCAGCACAATGAGAGGTACTATATAAACGAGGGTTAGAGTATTATTTCACATTGGACTTTGGGAGCTCGATTTGTGGCGATTTTTCGTGAGTTTTTCAAGAAATTCATCGAGGTAAGTGATTCTAATCCATATTTGGTTAATATACATGAATATATCATTGTTTTCATCATTTAATTAGTATTTTGAGATGAAAATTATGGGGGGGCGGGGGTTGTCTAAACTTTCATAATGTGAATTTTGAATTTTGAATGTCAATTTGGAGTAGGATTTAAGTGAAACTAGTATGGTTGGACTCGTAATTGAATGGATTGTCGGATTTTATGAGTTTTGACGAGTTCTGAGGCGCGGCCCCGAGTGTGACTTTTGGCCGATTTTTTGGTTTTGATTAAGGGTTCGACCTTTATCATTTGGAATTGTTTCTTTGGGCTTTATTTGATGCAGTTGAGTTGCTTTTGGCTAGTTTTGAGACGTTCAGAGGTCGGTACGCGCGAGATGGCATTTTTGGATCATCGCTTGGCTTGATCGGTAATGGAACTGGCTTGTTCTAGGCAAGTAACACTTCTAAACTTAGTGCTAAGAGTATGAAACCCTGAATTACGTGATATGTGATTGGTATTGAGGTGATGCACATGCTAGGTTACGGGTGTGTGGGCGTGCATCGTGTGAATGGTGACTCCATTATTTATGTGGTATTGTGTAGTTATCCAATCTTACCTGTAACCATGAAATTCTAAGTAATTGAGCTATTGAGTTGTGATGCATGCTAGAATCCATGCCTAGGCTACATATTTATCCTGTTGGGACCCACTGAGGTCATTTCTGCTGTTAAGCTATCTGCTTTCATTGCATTATATACTTATTCATATGCATATCGTATCTCAGTCTCTGTTACTATTTATTGATACATCACATCATTATTTTTGGGCTGATATTTCATGACATTGAGAGCCCGAGCGATTGGACAGATTGATGACTGAGTGAGGTCGAGGGCCTGATAGTGAGGATGTTATGGGATCAGGCTGCAAGCCGCAGCATGATTTATTGATTTATGCCATGATTGACTTGTTATAGCGCTTGGGATGAAGGAGTCCCTCTGGAGTCTATACACACGCCCAGTGAGCGCAGGTACCTACTGAGTGCGAGTGTCGACTGCCGAGTGCCGAGTGATTGGGAGGATTGAGTGATTGTGTGGATTGAGTGGCTGTGAGGACTGAGTGACTGGGAGGACTGAGTGAATTGATCCCCTCACTCGACACAACATGACCCAAAAATGCCACTGAATCTAGATGGAATTCACACTTTGAAAATTTTGCATATAACTTCTTTTCTCTCAAGGTCTGAAGCACGGTCCTCAAGTGCTGCTCATGATCCTCCCGACTTCGGGAGTACACCAGAATGTCGTCAATAAACAAAATGAAGAATAAGTCAAGATAGGGTCGGAATACATTGTTCATCAAGTGCATGAATGTTGTTGGGGCATTGGTCATCCCAAATCACATCACAAGGAACTCGCAATGACCATATCGTATCCTGAAAGCAGTCTTCGGGATATCTGGTGCCCGAATCTTCAACTGATGATAGCCTGAACGCAAGTCAATCTTTTGGAGAACACTTTGGCTCCCTGCAGATGATCAAATAAGCCATCAATATGTGGCAGTGGATGAATATTCTTCACTGTGACCTTGTTCAACTGGCGATAATCAACACACATGCGCATAGAACCATCCTTCTTCTTTATAAACAAGACTGGAGCACCGTAAGGTGACACACTAGGTGGAATGAAGCCCTTATCAAGCAACAAATCAATACTGACATCTCTCACATATGCTAAATATGCATCACACCCCTTCTCAACAATCTGATAAGCCTTTACAAAGGAAATAACCTTTCTAGGAACATAATCTAAAGTACCTCTCCACTCTAATTGTAGTAATCCTGGCATAGCCAGCGTCAGGGTCTTAGAGTGACAATCAAGAATAGCATGATAGGGCGACAACCAGTCCATGCCCAAAATAATATCAAAGTCTGTCATACTGATCAACAATAAGTCAGCTCTGGTCTCAAAACCACCAAGAACAACTAAACACGACTGATACACATGGAACAATAATAGAATCTCTCACAGGTGTAGACACATAGACAGGAGAACTCAAAGAATCACGGGATACAACCAAATATGGAGCAAAGTAAGATGACACATACGAATAAGTGGAGCCTGGATAAAATAAGACTCATGCATTTTTATGACATATTGGAACAATATCTGTGATGATAAAGTCGGATGCAACTTCCTCCGTCCTAGCAGGAAGAGCTTAATATCTAGCCTGGCCTCCCCCTCTAGGGTGACCTTTACCTGCCCGACCTCCTCCTCGAGCTGGATGTGCAGGTGGAGTGGTAGCTCGTGCGGCAACCATGGCCTGAGGACCTAGTGGAGCACGTGGAGCCTGAGTAGTCTTTGGAGGTGCACCCCTCCTGAGTCTCGGGAAATCTCTCACCATATGACGAGCGTCACAATACTCAAAACAAGCCCTCGGAGGACGCGATTGATGAGGCTGGCTCGGACCTGGTCGGATGGACTTTCCATTGAAAGCACCCCGTACATGAGGTGCACTAGACAATGGCGGTGTATAATAGGGAGCTTGAGGCCTAGGAGTGGCCGGAATACTGCTGGAAGCTGGAAGTGCCGAATGAACAGGGAGACTCACATAGCCCCTACCATGACGAGCTGTAACGGGGGCACGGGTACCACTGTAGGTGCTAGAATCTCGAGACCTCTTGGCCTCCCTCTCCTCTCTCTCTCAAGTTAACATACCCTACAATCTCCTAGAGATCCCCACTACTTGCTGGTATGCAATGTCCATCTCCAACTCTCCGGCCACGCTAAATCTAATATCGGGGTTGAGCCCCTCGTAAAATCAACGGACTTGTTCTCTAACAGTGGCAACCAAGGCTGGTGCATGCCTGGTTAAATCACTAAACCGGACCACATACTCCGACACGGTCATAGAACCCTGGCGCAACTAATCAAACTCTGCGTGCCATGTGTCTCTGAGACTTTGGGGAAGATACTCCCTCAAGAACATATCTAAGAACTGAGCCCAAGTGAGTGAAGATGCCTTGGACGGACTACCCAACTCATATGCTCGCCACCATTGATAAGCCGCTCCCTTAAGATAGAAAGAAACCGCACTAGACTCTACAATACCCATACTACGCAGGATAGGTGGCACTCCTCAAGAAAATTCTGGGCATCCTCTGACGCCAAGCCAGTGAAGGTAGGAGGGTGGTACTTCTTGTACCTCTTGAGCCTGAGTTGATCCCCCTCAGAAATTGATGCTCTAACCTCGGGCTGGACGGGGCTATCGATTTTACTGGTATGACCTCTAGGGCCTGGTCAACCTGAAACCGGTGCTTTGGGGTATGGGCGGCGGGAGTCTGTGGTCCTCCCCAGCCTGAGATGTGGTAGGAGCAAGTGGTATCAATCCTGCCTGAGCCAAAGTGTCGAACATGCCAGAAACTGGGCGAGGGTCTCCTGGAGAGCTGGTACAGTAACAGGTGTCTCAGGTGCCTGCCCTCCAACTAGAGTTGTTGGTGGCTCCTCTGTAGCAGCTCGTGGGGGTACTCTGGCTGCACCACGTGGATGTCCTCTACCCCGACCCTGGCCTCTTGAGGCTCTAGTAGGGGGCGCGGGTGTCTGGTCATCTGATCCAGCTATACGTGTCCTCACCATCTGTGGGAGAATAGAGAGACAGAAATTTAGAATCCGAAGTCAAAAATTTCACACAGTAAGGAATCAAAGAAGTGAAGTTTTTCCTAACAGTTACATAGCCTCCTGAAGATAAGTACATATGTCTCCCCATCGATCCGCGAGACTCTACTAAACCTGATTGTAACTCATAACACCTATGAACCTAGGGCTCTGATACCAACTTGTCACGACCCCAATTTCCCTTCGTAGGATGTTGTGACGGCACCTAGTCTCTAGACTAGGTAAGCCTAACAAACATGCAGAATAACTAAAATGATAATAAATCTCAAAACATCAACAACTATATAAAATAAAACCTGCAGCTCAACAAGTACATTTTCCCAAAACTAGGTGAAATACAAGTCACAAGCTCTAGATACAGTACTGAACACTCCTATACATCACTATCTATAAAGGTGTAAAGAAATAAGAAAGGACAGGATAGAAGAGGACTCCGAGGCATGCGGACGCGGGCAGGTATACCTTGAAGTCTCCAAGCAAGCCACTCAATACGCTAATACCGAGGCTGATAAGATGTACCTGTATCTGCACAAAATATGTGCAGAAGCGTATTATGAGTACACCACAACAGTACCCAGTAAGTATCAAGCCCAACCTCAGTAGAGTAGTAATGAGGTCAGGTCAAGGCCCTACGGGTGATAAAAAAAAAGACAGAAGATACAATGATATAATGAAAATGACAGGGAAGTGAAACAACAGAGGATTTATGGAAACTAACAACACAAAATCAAGGAAGCCAATACAACACGAAAGGAAAACAAGAGTTTTACATGTTAAGGAAGAACAACCAAACAATACAGCAAATAAAGAAGATCAACAAGGGCACTCTCGGATACGGCCTCGTAGTCCCAAATCATAAAAGTAACTCACAGTCTTTCCCTATATCACTGCAGGAGCCTTTATATTTTGTTTTGAAAATAATTTTCCCAAAATAGCACCCCGTTTATTAGCCCACATGGTTTCTAGTAGTTCCCCTACTAGACACACGTATCAAACCCGCCTTATCTCACTGCATGCATTTCAACACCTAGACCTAATACCACCGCATGTGTATGAATAATAACAACGGCATGGCAGAAACCTCGTGCAAGCAACCAAACAATCACCTCAACAATAACACTAAATCCAATACATAACAACTAAAATAAATGATATTTCACAACTTACACCTTGCCTCAATAGGAATCCATGGCCTTTACAACTCAACAACAAGATATTTCAAGGATAGAAATTTCAAGTAAATAATCACATAGTTAATTCATGAATACCGAACTAAGAAAGTAAGTAATTCAACTAAACATGTAGTACAAGTTGCAATTAAGAGATAAGACAAGTAGACATGTGAAATTTGACTAAACATGGTGACTATAACATGCTAAAATAACTCAATTAAGGCATGAAAAGGAAACTACGTAGCTATAACCGAAATTTCAACATCCAGCCCGTATACGCACTCGTCACCTTACGTACACGACCTTCATATATCACAGATTATTACATCAGTACCAAATCCTAAGGGGAAAATTTCCCACACAAGTTAGGCCTTACCTCAAACCACGCTAAATCAATCAATTAGAAGGCCTTTCCCTAAATTTTCCAACTCTTAACGGCTCGAATCTAACCAAAATAATTTTATACTATAAATATAAATATAGGAAACTAATTTAAATAATAAAATTATGATTTTAGCAAGGAATTAAAAAATCGCCCCAAAAAGTCAACCCCAACCCGCGTCTTGGAACCCGAACAAAATTATAAAATTCGAACACCCATTCGATATCGAGTCCAACCATACAAGAATTACACAAATCTGATATCAAAATCTCGCTCAAAACCCCAAAATTCAGCCTAAGAAGTTTCCTCCATTTTTCTCTAATTTTTCAACTCAAATCTCTAATTAAATGATGAAAACAAAGATAGATTAGTGAAATTTAATCAAAAACGAGTTAAGAACTCTTAACCCAACAATCCTTCTGAAAATCCCTCACAAATTTGCCTTAAACCAAGCTCTCAAATTCCAAATTGTGTAATATGAAATAAACCCTCAATTTTGAAACTTAAGTCTACTGCCCAATTATTTACACTACGCGGTCGCAGAAATTCCCTCGCGATTGAAGAACAAAATTACCAATAGCTAAAAAATCTTATACGCGAATGTGATATAATCCATGCGATCACGAAGCACTACTTTATCGATGCTACGCGATCGTAGTTACCCTCACGCGAGAACAAGAGCGTGGACCAACTACCTCCAAACTCCTCTATGCGAACGCGACCTTCACCACGCGTTCGTGATACACTAGGAACCAACCTTTCGTGATCATGTCTCCCTCTATGAAAACGCGTAGAGTAAAACCATCAGTCCACCAAAAATCCCTTCGTGATCACGTGCCAAACCTCGGGATCGCATTGAAGGAAACTAGATCTAAGAAAAACCAGCAACTTCAGATATTCTTCAATGATCTGAAATGCGCCGTACATGGTCTGAATCACCCCCGAGGCATCTAGGACCTCAACCAAGCATACTGTCAAGTCCTAAAACATCATACAAACAACACTAGAATTACGAATCGCGCATCGACTCAAGACTAAGAACTTATGAACTTCTGAATTTTGAAACCAACGCCGATTCATACCAAAACAACATTGTTAACCCCAAATTTTTCACAGAAGTCATAGTTGACATTACAGACCTATTCCAACTTTCGAAATCAAAATCCGACCCTGATATCTAAAAGTCCACTCTCGGTCAAACTTTCCAAAATTCCACCAATTTTCAACTTTCGCCACATCATATCGAAATAACTTACGGACCTCTAAATCAACATCTGGACACACTCCTAAGACCAAAATCACCATACGGAGCTATTGGAACCATCAAATCCATTCCGGAGTCGTCTTCACATGCGTGAAACTCCGCTCAACTCCTACGACTTTAAACTTCGACTATAGGGATTATGTGTCCCATAACACTACGAAACTCTTCTGAACCTGACACCAAGCATCCTGGCAAGTCACATAACACAATATAATATCAAGGAAGCATAAATTAGGGAATCGGCCTCAAATTCTCAAAAAAACCGGCCAGGTCGTTAAATAATTGCTCTGGCATACCCTCAAAATTAAACCTTTTAATTGATAGCAACATATGTATTAAATATGTGAGTAGACTAAGTGGAATATTTTCGATAATCTCCCACTTCGACCATGTATGTTTCTGAAAAATCTGCATAGTTATAACTTCATAGTACACAAATTTCTGTTATCTCATGAATTGAAATATCTCAAAGTAATCTAGTCCATTAATTTTACTAATAAAGGATTAAAGCGGTTGTCGTAACATATATTCATCATTAAACCCATCAATAATCACAATATCAGTAAAATCAATGGCATATATCAAGTATGGATGCGTAGCACAATAATTGCATGCAAATTGAGCTAAGTCATGCCTATTCCCAATGGAAAACATCAGTAGAAAGTCAATATCTTTATTTTCAAAGCTTTCAATATACACATGAAACTTTAATCTATACATAAAATAAATGTAGACATGTCAAAAGCATAATAAAATAACTAACTCCACTGAAGAGACTCATAATAGAGTCTAATAACACCCATATGAGCTACATGCTCATGAAAAACTTTAGATTGCAACTTAGTGAACAGATCTGTAATTATTTTTATACTAATATGTATTAGACACCAGATGACTTTGAAATTTTTTCTTTACAACAAAAACTTAATATTTTATATTTTTTTATTTGATGTACACCGGACACATATCAAGCACATATACATCCAAGAGGGCCATCTCAAGAGACCTAACACGATATTATTATTCGGCCTTTAGGCAGAAATAATAATTCACATACGTATTCTTATACATAATTCATGAACATTGATTACTAAAGTAATCTAGCAATGCCTTTCTTTGGATCAATAAATTATTAGTATGGTATTGTTAAATGTATCATATATTCATGACTATTAATTATTTTGCCAAAATAATCTTCCTTTTGGATGATTGTTATGCACCAATAAAATATGCTCGCATGTCCCAAGAAAATAAACTTTATCTAATAAAAGTTACTTTTGCAGCCTATTAGACTCATCTATTCATTTGAAACAAGAAGCACACATGGTAGAATTGTTAGGGTGTTAGAATTTTGAGTAACAAACTAAAAGTAATAATTATGCCAAAAAGAATGCAACAAAGAAAAATAGTGATATTTTCACTTTGGAAGATCTACCATCACCTGACCAAACCATCCTTTAACATTTTTAACTGAAAATGGCAGAAAACTACCTAAAATCTGAAAAAACACAGCAGGAATCTTAAAACTGCAAAAACTACTCAATTGTTCTCTAAAGCACAACAGAAATTTGTAAAATTGCAAAAACATTATGTAGAAATTCTAGAAAATAAAATACATCATAAACTACAAAACTACCCATAAATTTTAAAAATTAGCATGTAAAAAAATTAAAAGATGGCAGTAAACAACTCAAAATATCTACCTAGAAATCGCAAAAAAATACAAAAAAAATCTTCAAACTATGTCCATAAAATAAAAAAAAATTAGCAGAAAATTGAAATAAACAGAACATAATACTTTGCTAAAAAAAATTAAAAATTATTTACCTGTAAAACGGTAGAGTTGAATTTATAGTGTGATTTATAGACAAGTGAATCGATTTGATCCAAAATAGTAAATAAATAAGAACAAAAATTAGATTATGAAATGAAATTAAAGGAAATACAAGTCTAGCTATGAACTTAGCCTTTTCGGTGGCAAAAGTGAGAACACTATTCAAGAACAAATACAGAGTATATTGTTATAAAATAAGAGCATAATATAGCTTTTTTTGTACAGAATGTTTCGTGTCTACAATAGATGTTAATTCTCCTATTTACAGCTCTATTAGGGAGACAAGATTCTCAAATCAAGCTCCTCTTGAAAGAAAATAAAAATGTCATTGATGGGTGCATAACGATTGGTTATAAATGCAGATATTCTCTGTAATGGCCGCTCATTGAATGGTACTCGATGTCAATACTTTAAACCTTTGTCGTCGGCTAATCTGTCTTCGGATCATCCAACACTAGTCACATGTTGGCAGCCGGTATTGGTGATTCACATCCTATCTATGTTCAGCTCCACGTATCATCTCCTCATTCGTCCAACTGTCACTAACCAATTCTACCATATACAGATAATCTCCCCACTTTATGGTGACAATACTTTAGAGTCACCGGGAAGTAAATAAAATATCTTTCCTTAGCGGGAAAGTTTCTGAATATCTCCTGACATTTAAGAGGAATCATGTCTCTCCGCATTTAATGACTCAAACACGTGTTATCCCACGATTTGAAAAATATTTTTGCTAGTTCCCGAGGTAATCCTGACCACGAATTTTGTCGTCTATAACTTCTGCACTTCTCCTCATTTTTATTCTTTACTTTTTATAATTTCCTCTCCTCTAATTTACCTTAGAACCCTACTGCAAACATCAACTTTATCAGTAAAAACTTTCTTCACAAATTTATCATCACTGTGTCTTCTAACACTGCTACCTTCAAAAATTATGTCCTTCTCTTCGATGGAGGTCCAAAAAAGAACAGAACCAAGGAGGCTGGTCTCGAATCTGAACCTCCAACCATAAAACCATCATGCCTAACCTTAGCATAAAATCCGACCTTCAGGAACAAAAAGAACCTGCAAATCACAAAAGTGACAAACACTGGCATGTTAATAAGTATCCTTCTTCCATCGTCCTCCTAGCACTTCTAACGTGAATGATGGTTGTAACTAGAACAAAATTGAAATCCTCACTCCTAGCGAGGTTAGGTAGAAAGGGTCACCTTCTCCAAACCAGGGTCCATGTATGTTTAAACACACCCTTTCACTTTGGGTCATTTCACTTTGAGAGTGGGTGAAGGAGTCGGCCCAATAATCTTAGAGTTTTTCGACCGGTACCAAATATGTTTGGCACAAGTAGGCCCTTCTGTGTAGTGTACGGTGGCTTGCCTCCGCTAGTTGTCTTCTGAGACCGGGGAAACCCTGACTCTTGCACATATAATGAAACTCTACTCCTCAAAAATCTTTCGTGGGGGTGTGCTAAAACTTAGAAAATGCGATCATCATGCCCTTCTCACAAGTGTCGATGATGACTGATGCGTGGCTAGAATTCATGGTTTAACACGTTATACGCCTTACATTTTATGTGCGTTAATGATAAAAATACACTTTTTATGTGCATAATGGAGTCTATTTCATGTGTAGGTGAATTGGAGATGGAAGCCGAGATAAATGGATGCAAAAAAATCGAAAATACGCTCAAGAGGCGAAGAGGAGTGCACCGGGCTATATCCAGGCGTTAGAGCCATAACGCCAGGCATGGCCTGGCTTTATCCAGGCGTTTGGGCCATAAAGTCAGGTCCCTGGTTTGGTCCAATTCGAGTTTTTGAAGATTTTAAGTGTTTCCCGGTTTGAATAGAAGTTTCCTACATGTTTAGGGTTTATCCCAAACATATAAATAGACCCAAAAACATAACTTGAAAGAGAAGAAGCGATTAAAGTGAAGAAAAACCTGTGGATTACTACTCAGTGAAGCAAACATTGATTTTTATAGCTTTTATTTATTACTCTATAATTCAATTATGCAAGTTAATTTAGAATTGATTCTTATGAATATGAGTAGCTAATTTTCTTAATCTAGGGTTTTGGTGGAACCCGTTAGGGGATAAACTTATGGTGATATTAATATAGTTTGGTTGATTGTTCATCTCTATTTATTCAACTACGTTCTTGTTATAGTTAATTAAATGGTCATCAATTAGTGGTGCCTATTTAGTATGTATCTACTTGAGAGACAGTTCATATTTAAGTTATTATTTGAACAACACCACTCCCAGTGTATAGACGAAAGTCATAACCGAGGGTTTACNTTCAAAAAGTCTTGAGAAAATTGATTGAGTAAAAGTTGCGTATTCTAAAGACTTGATTGATACGTTAATTCCCTGTGGGATCGACTCTGGGCATAATACTCCGGATTATATTTGCAGTGCCCGTTTAATCTTTATATAAGACATAGTTGAGTGTGATCAAATTTTGGCGCCGTTGCCGGGGACTTTAACGGTGTTATCAATTGAGTTGGAAGAAATACAAAATTCTAAAATATAGTCAATTTTCTTTAAATTTCCGTCTATACATTGAAACTTTAACGTTTGCTAACGTGTTGCAGGTGCATGCCTAGAAACTCATCGAGAACTGATGAAGTAGTTGAAGCCTTATCAGACCCCGA